>JAQGCN010000016.1:0-76002 GCA_034699725.1 Friesea truncata | reverse complement strand
TCGTTTTGTCACTTATGGGGGAACGAAAAAAAAATTTGTGAAATTTTTCTAAGTACTTTTCGTGTCCAGCGACGGACAGACAGACAGACAGACGGACAGACAGACAGACGGACAGACGGGTCCAAAAACATAAAGTAGCTTTCGCTACTTAATAATTGGTTTATTTTACACAAGCTTCTTGCGTATAACAATAACTAAGTTATTCTAAGTTATTACACATTTTTAACTTCATCCATCTTGTCCAAGCATATCGACTAAATCAGAATCCTTAACAACTCCTACTCCATCCTAAGGAAACGAAACAATTATAGGACTTGATTTAGAGCAGCTTAAAGAGACAATGAGCATTGTGCTATCTTTCATGAGGGAAAACTGCTAACTCTTCATAAATTAGGAGAGTGTATACAAGAATAGTTAAAGTGAATACATTAAATAAAACTTAAATACCAAACATAGAATATACTTTTGGAATAGTAAAAATGGACGTTACGAGTGTATACAACTTATATTTAGTGAATACACCTTATATTTCTTCTTGTATAAAAGTTATATAACTCCTGGATAGTTAGCGGTTTGGTTGACAGAAGTTACTGTAATTGTGTTGTTGTTTCCTCTAAATTAATGTAAAGAATATGAAACATAGGCAATTGAAATAATAACAGGATTTCCAATAATAGCGATTGGAATTTATCTCTTTTGATTAGTAATCAGTAATGTAATTGTATCAGGTTCATATAAGACGCAATGCGTTTATTTGAATACCGGTATATTTTTTGTAAAGGGAAAGAAAGGAAATTGAGATGATAATCCACCTTCGCTAGATTTCCTGTTCCTTTTTTATAACTCCTTTCCCTTAACAAAATCCTGAGGTTTAAAAAAGTAGTATAACAAGGAATATTCTGTTATGGATTCAAGCTCAACATTGAATTTTTCTTTTGCCTGGGGAAAATAAAAGTCTTATTTTCTTTTCCTTTCCCTATGAAACGAACTCACTCTTATAACCACGAAGGAATTTCTTACCTAACAACTAAACTGTCGGTCACTCAGTTTCACTCTCTCCAGACTTATCTTAAGTGTCGCCGGTAGGGATTTACTCCACTTTCTCCAAAAAAGATCCTCTAAAGGGATTCTGGAGAAAATGCATTTTTCAAATTGGGAATTCAACTTTCTCCCTCCTTCAATCCAGCTCCTTACATCATTTATTAGGAATAAAGGGGTGGTTTTGGAGTGGATGATAAAGTCGTGGTTACAGCTAAGATGACTATATATTTTTTCTATATTTTTAGTCGACACCGTCGTCCAAGTCTACATTTGACTAATCATTCTTCTCTGTCTTCATCCATCCCATCCTCTCCAGTACCATCTCCTAAAATGCCACATCGTGTTTGTAACGTGAGTTCTTCAGGACTCAACCATGATCAAGACTGTAACTCTGGAGGGGGTCTCTTACCTAATCCAACTCCACCTGGCTCACCACATCTAGCTCACTGGAGATCACGGTTAAATACACTCAAAAACAGTTTCCTGGGCTCACCCAGATTCCACAGGAGAAAGTTACAAGGTAAATTTCCTTCAACCTTTCTGAGGAATTCAATAAAGATGATTCAATGTCTTTATAGTTTCAAACGAAGAAGTCCATTTAACTCCGGAGACATCCCCTGAGTTAACGAAGAGGTCCTGGTTTGGAAGTTTAATGGGTTCAGAACGGGACGAAGGTAATGTCTAAGGGAATAAACAAATATTTCCAGTCTAGTATTATATTTTACTATTTTGATTTCTAGCATATACGATCTTAGTGCGAGGTAAACCACTTGCTACTGTCAAAGCTGATCTCATACACGCCTTCTTATCTGTAAGTTATTGTTTAATCAATATTCAAGTTGTGTTCACTGTGTCAATTCGATTCTACCTTTTTATATTTAGGTTGCTGAATTAAGTCACAGTGTAGCTAGTCCCATGTCATTTAAAGTTGAGTACAAAAGAGGCTCATCTGGTCCTGCTATGTTCCAACGCCAAGTCCGTTTTCAAGTAGATATTTCGCCTGTACCCAAACCACCATCACATCCTGGTCCACCTCATCATCATGAAAGAGAATTTCTATACGCTATTACATTTATTTTGCTTTCTGGAAATATACGAAGATTTCGAAGAATTTGTGAACACGTCCAATCACAAGTGTGTAGCAGAAGACCTCCTCCACCTTCACCGAGAGCAGCCAGAAAGTTTGGAAACTCAGAACAACTTAGTGAAAGCTCTTCCTGTGGATCTGATACTTCGGATAGAATATCACCTTTCTCCAACTCCAACCATACTCGACAGGTATGATTTTTCATTTGCTTAATATTAATAGCACTAATGCTTAAATTAAATTGTAGCTTATTATTAGAAAAGTATAACAAAAATTGTCTGTTTTTTATTTTCAGCTTTTTTAAATTAGGGTTGTTAAAATTGAATATTAATTTTAACAACAATTCAACCTACCCTATGCATGCTTTGCTTTTACTTGATTTGGACTGAATGTTGTCTTGATATTTTCTTGGAGACTAATGGAATTGTATGTATCGATTAAATGTTTTGATTTATTCATCTCGCATAAGAGAAAGTTATGAAAGAAAAATATACATCTTTTGATCTGCCACTCATTCGAGTTATAGTGAAAAAAAATGATCGAATTGGTTAACCTTAACCATTGCCTAAACCACTATTCAAAATAAATTTTAGGAATACACGCAGTCCCACATTGAAAAAAGTATTATTTTTTTAAGTTTTGAAATAAATCTTAAATAATTGTTTATTAAATATTCTCATGTTTTAATATAGAATTTATATAAAAACTTGTTATTAAAAGCGTGAAAACTTTCAATTGTAAACGTTTCCCCGATCATGATCGGTACAGTAATGGTTTCTATGAATGAATCAATATGGTTTCCAACGTTTCCCTACCTCTTGTCATTCAAAAGCTGTCAATTAACTCAATTCCTTTCTCTGCTTTCTCATCCATTAAATTCATAATTATTACTCCTCCCTCTTTCAAACATGGCACACCATCCGTCTATAGAGGAGCGATTCTTCATCTTTGCCACGCAGCCAATCAAAATTAATCATCAAAAGCTTCTACACACTTTCATTCAGCTTTGATCTTTGTTAATATGATTGATGAAACACTAATCTTTATTTGTATTTTTAGACTGAATCTGATCGTGAGAGTGATTTAAGTGAATGCAAGTCATCCCATGGTCAATCAACTAAAGACATCCGTGTTAGCGTTAGCGAAAATTCATCAACAAGTTTACTTATGTCAGAATTAAAGTCAAGTCATCATACTAACAACATAAAATCAGGAGTTGTAGGATGTCACGGTCACAGTGGTGGAGTATCTAGTTCTCACCATCATCGAGGTTCTTCCCTGAGCTCCTCGCCAATGGTCACCATGTCCAAGCCCCCGTCCTCATCCAATGGTAAAACATCAAATGGAAGTAATAGCAGTAGTAGAGTATCTTCTAAGCCACTTTCGAATGGAACTTCATCATCTACTACTCTATCTACATCCACACTCAGTTCTAATAATTCATCACCTCCGCCAATACCCATCAAAAAAGAGCAAATAGTCTGATGGCTCACATTTATAGACTCTAACTTTTAATCTTATTTCCATTTTAATCAAGCTTTTTATTCAATATATTATGGGTTTTACTCTTCAAAGATTTTACTGCCTTATTATTAGTTTACAATAATTTAGTTTACCAGTTTTTCATATTTGAAATTTCTCCAAATGAAAAGAGCATGGAAAATATTAAGTTTATTTGTTTTTGGAAAGAACTGAAATTAAGTTTATAAAATTAAAGGTTTGTATTTTTGAGACGATGAGATGACTTTTGGAAAATTGTGATGTATGAAGGTTGTTACAATCTAAAATCGCCATTTATTTCTTTGTAATTAAAATTGAATTTTATAGTTTATAGATTTTAAGTCAAAATTTTCTCTTGTAAAATAATAATTTGTTTGAAAGATAATTTGGAGGAGTGGATCCTTTTCTGTAATAATTTTGATGCAGGAAGGAAAGTTATTTTGGGAATTTCTTCTTCTTGTGTGTTGTTGTTAATTGTTCATCCTGTATAAATAAGCTCATATTTGAATTGTAAAGGATTCATTAAGACTATTGTTAACTATTACGTAAATATTTCGAGTGTGGATTTTTGAATGAAGTTTTCGGCCTTTGTTGTGAAACTGATGCCTAAATTAGCTAAAAATAAAAAAAATCATTCCAATCTATTCTTTTTGTTCAAATGAATTCAATATCAAATCAATTCCTCCAATCCAGCTGCAGGACATCCTTGGATAGAGCGAACATCGTCGTAACTGAAATTTGTTTTGATGAAACCTAACATTAAAATTTCTATGAAATTGTTATTTTATTTCATTTATTAAATAAATTATTTTATTTTCTGTATTAATATTAACTCAGGGTAATCCACACTGCAAGTGAAACAATCAAATACAATAAAGAAAAGATCTTGACTTTCATTATTAAATAGCATATGAATGAGAAAACGTAGGAAACACTTTTAATTATAAGCGTCATTGTTGATTTTAGATGCTTTAAAGAAACAATTTCACTACAATACGATTTTGTTAATGATTATCTTTAGTAAATGAATTTTAATTAAATCATTACTTTTAAAATTTAAATCCGAGATTCAGATTTCATAAGGCTAACAATTTCTTGTAAACATTTTATTAGTATTCCAGCTACCGGATACTACTTAATTGTGACAATCATTAAAAATTAGATTGAGAGAAAGTTAAACTTAAAATTCTAAAAGTTTAAAAAAGTGACATAAAAATTTAATTGATTTGTAAATTTTACAAAAAGCAAAATTTTCCTGTATAAAGATATTAATTGAAAGACGTAAATAAGTTAAATTAGTCAAGTCAATTAAACATAAACCAAAACTGAATGAAAGGAATTCTTAACTGTGAGTTGACATTGACAGTGGAGAAAGCGTCGTCAACTCGTCATTGTTGACTTTTATTGACCGCTAAGTCCCCTTTGTCCATGAATTCAACGTTCTATAAACATAATTTTTGAATTGAATAAAAAGTAAAAACAAATGATTAATAATTTTATTTAAAATTAAGATGAAATTCTGGTGTTGTAATTTATAAATCAGAAAATTGTTGTAATCACAATTGGACATTCAACATGGACGGACGACGATAGTGTACCAGTCAACTTAACTTAGGTAAAAACTCATGGGAATTCGCACAGCATCCATCTACTGAAATTACTCATTCTCATTCACTCCATTCAGATTCAGAAGCTCTGTCATTTCTTCAGACGACCGGCCGCACCGTTGACCATTACCATTGTTGAGCGTAAAATATCAACCCATTATTAACAACCTCTTGATTGAATGTATAAAATATATGAATTATTTTGTTTTAAGCTTCTTTAGGAGTAAGAACGCTGAAAGCGTCTACTTCCTCGGCTCGTGCTCTCTAAGACTTTCCTTTGACGAAGAAAAAGCTCATTGGCTTAATGATTCTGCGTGCGCGGGTGAGCTTCTGCTTCTTTTTTATATCCTATACTGTAAATGTAAGTAAGTTCTAAAGATAAAGGACATACAGAATACATACCCGAAACCCCTGAGTTCGTTCGAGTTCTCGTAAACAGACCAGAAGGGTATAAGTGAATTATTCACCTTTTTCTATTTCTGTTTCCCAATCACTTTAAAGAATTCAACATTATTTTGTACATATTTTAATTTTATTCAATTTCTTGTGATTTTTGTGTGCGAATGGAATTAAATTTATCCTTAATTACAGACCATGAGGATGCGGAGTGTTGTGGGACGTGAGACAATGTCGGATGGGACAATTGGAGAGACTGAAAAGGGCTCCTCTAAAGTGGCTACTCCAAAAGATGAATCTACCAGAACTTTAGTCATTGGACGTGATTCTAGAACACGAGTCGTCACAACTACTCCTGATCAAGTTCATTGTATTGTTACTTCAGATGGTAACCATGTATCTGTTGGTGATGTTAGTGGAGATACTGAAGTAATTACTGAAGCAGACCAAGAAATCCTAGCAAATGTTGTCCCAAAACAAGAAGTAGTTGAACAACATTCCATCACTGTGACAGGGGTTAGTCTTGCTGAGATTCATGGTCATGGAGACCATGAGGGTCTCATTGAAGTTCAAGATCCACTCCATCATCATGTTAGTGTTAACATGGGCAACCACCATCATCACCACGAAGATAATGCTGGGAATACTATTATAACAATACCAGTGGGATCCCTAGCTCCTTACACTGTCATTGCAAATTCTGAAACTGTAAGTTTAAAACAAATTATTAACAATCACTTTCTGCTCATGACTTATTTTTCTTTATTTTAAGAATGGTGGTAGTACAATAGCAGTATCGTTAGCCCAGGACTCCATTCCCCTACAACAACAACATCATCAATTAATTCAACAGTCCCAGTCTCAAGCTACACCCCAATGTAATTCTCATTTAACATGGGAAGAGGCCGTTTCTGCCCCAGTACTCCCTATACGATGCAAGGATACAAATGCTGAGCTCCATAAATCCAAATTTGGGTCAGGGAACAAAGGGAAGTGCATAAAGTTAGGAAATGATTGGTTCACACCGACAGAATTCGAAGCACTTTGTGGACGAGGGAATAGCAAGGATTGGAAGAGAAGTATTCGGTTTGGTGGTAGAACTCTACAAACTCTAATTGACAAAGGATTTCTTATTCCCCATGCTTCCAGCTGTATATGTTCCAATTGTGTGGATGATGCTACAGCCGTAAGAGAATGTATTTAAAAAGTAATATAGCTTTTTTTAATTTTATTATATTTTGAACTCAGACTGGACCAATACGCCCTTTCACGCCTTACCAGCGGAAGCGAAAGGGTCAGAGCACGGATCATCTCAAAGGGTCTAAATTGGAGCGACTTACATCGAAAGATTCTAACACAGACGAATCGTCGGATGTTGCCACACCAGGTTTGTAATCTTAGAAGGGAATTGTTTGTATGGAGTAACAAATATTATTGAATAATGGATGATTTTTAATTAGTATACTTTTTACATACAATTTACGTTGGGGATACACAATTTTTAAAGTTTAATAGTAGCATATTGACTTATATTTGTTACTCCAATTGAACTCTTTTACAAATAATTTAATCATATTATTATTTGCCAGGAACACCTTTATCTTTGGCTTCAGGGCTAAATCCACTAACACAAGCTCTCATTAAAATTAATCAGATGTCTCTACCACCATGTACACAAGAAGCTTGGAAAGTAGTAGAAGATGTATGTCGAGAATTGATTCTATACATTTGACTTAGTTAATTATGAATGTGAATTTTGTTTAGGCTGTTGATGGGATAATTAATGCATCTGCAACATTGAAAAGTTTAGTATTGGAATTGAAGGAGCGAACAAATCAAGAGACGGAAAGTCTGCGATCTCAATTACAAAGCTCAGTACAAACTACCCTTGTTCAGAATCCAATTGTAGGCCAACCACAAATCTTAAGAATCTTTGACTCAAATCGGATTCAAACATACTCAATTGAAGTACTGGATCCAGACAGTTTTAAACCACTCCCTGGAAATACAGTAAGACAAGACTAAGACACTGGAGTAAACATAATTAATATATTCTTTAACAAAATATTCTTAGTGTGAAAACTGTGGGAGGGAGGGTACTCTTGAATGCTCTGGGTGTCACGTCGTCCATTACTGTTCTTCATTCTGTCAAAAGAAAGATTGGCCTAATCATCAGGTAGGTAGCAAGTAATCCAAGTTTGAATTAGTTTCAATCAATATTTTTTATTCGTACAGACCGTCTGCACAGATAGAAGACAAACCGAATGTAAACCAGAACCTCAACTTTCGTGAAAAATTAAAAAGTTAAAAATTGGAACCCACTTTAAAATTTTAGCATGGAGGTCGAAGTTAAGAGAAAATTGAAAAGAAAACACAAAGTCATTTAAAATCTAATCAATTTCTGGATGATATTCCAAAATCTCATTATTCTTTAAGTTTTAGGAGCACATGACGATAATGCCGTGGAATACTATTACCCATCCCAACAACCAAGAGAAACCAAGCCCAACTTACCAAACTAAAATATACTACTTTTAGAAAAGTAATAGATAAAAACTTGCTGAGCTTGTGCTCTGCTGTATGAAGAAGTTAGTTAGTTATTGTTAATTACGGTTAGTTAATACCTACCATTTTTATCAACACAGATTCTTCTTTAATTCATTCACGTTTTAAAAACACAACCCCTGAATCACGTATTAACTTTAAGTTTTCAGGTCTCTGATTGGTGGAAAGGAAATCTTTTGCCTTGTGATTGAAAATGATAATTTTTAGAAGAAAAAAAAGTGAGATCTAGTCGACCCTTATGAAAATGTTGTTTTTTTATCGGGTTAATTTAATGAAAATGACCCTTCCCTGACCCTATACCCAATTAAGTCTTTTCCCGACTTTTGTTTTCAACTTAATTTTTATATTGCCACAAACTTATTCTAAAAGTAAAGTGAGTTTGGTTTTTTTGAAATTTAAGTAATGGAAAATGAATTGATGTAAGTAATTCTGTAGAATTAGATATTAGAGTTATTTAATAATGTGACGCGTTGGAAATTCATGACTTCCGCTTGTGGTGAGGGTTTTCGTTTTTGCTTAAGATAGAGATTTTGATTTTTGGAAGAATTAATCAATTTTTTTTTTTTACGAAAGGCGGATCCTTTCGCTCGAGGAGGAATGGACTTACTTCCTTTTTTGGAGGAATTCAACTGAATTGAACCATTATAATGCTTTTAGGCTAAAACGGAAGTCATTAGGAGAAAATCCTCCCTCCATTATTCTATTCTCTGAAATTCAACTCAATCATACAACTTTCTTCCAATAATAGATTCAAAGAAATCTTAATCTAAGGAGATTTGTAATTTGTTGCTAAAGGCTAGATTTATTTCATTTAGTATGTATGAGTATTTTTGTTGTGAATTTGTTTAGAATCAATAGATGAAGTAAACCAAAGCAGATAAACCCAATCCAATACAAGTCAAAATTGGAAGTGAAAATCCATGAATACGGAGCAAGGCAGTATCATCATTGTTAACAGATGCTTGTCGAGTTTTCTTCCAAACTTGACGAAACATTCCACAGACACCATTTCCAAAATCTCTAGCACAAGGATTTTCACAGTTGGCCATGCTTTTTAGAATTCTTTCCCATTTCCCATTCTTCTCGACTTCATTTTTATAAATATGATTTTCAAGGGTGTATGATTTTGCAATTGCTTCCAGAATCGTTTCTTCTTCTTCTCTAAAAATAATTTAATAGTGATACGTATTACTTTTTATGCTTAAGGGTGATATTAATGTTCTTCTCAAATCATAAACAATGGCTTACCCGTAAATGAAAATTCCACCCATAGTAAATGATGAAGTTCGACCAGCAACTGTAACCTGAGAGTTTTGCTTCATCATTTGAAAATCAATTGACCCACGAGAAGTAGAATTTAACTAAAGCCAAGAAAATCAATTCCTGCCGACTCACAAAATTAAGTTGGAAACTTTTCAAAGAATAAACAGTAAATAAAAAAATAAACAGTGTAAGCTACCATGGAAATTAAAAAATTAGAATTGATAACTTAATTGAATTTGAAACAAATTGTAGTAGGCATTTATTTTAAGTTTCTCTTATTTGTTGCTGCTCCTGCGATTCTAAATTTCGTGATGTAGAGGGGATGAAAAGTGAAAGGAATGAGTTATTTTTCTGTTGTCTCCTTCCGAAAGTGAAAGGAGAAAGACCAAAAATATTTTATTGTTGATAATAATGTTAAACTAATAATTTATAAATCCTGGAGTTCAAATACGGAATAATAAATTACTGTTATAATACAAAACCTAATCCTCCAAATTTAGTTAAAAATAATTCAAGAAATAATTCTTTTTCAAATTCAACAACAGTGGACGCCTCAGCAAATAATTCAACCTCATCAACTTCAACAGAAGATATGATTGTAACAAGTATGAAAAATAGGGAAAGATTTGCTATAAAAAAATCATACAGCATTGAGGTAATTCAATTTTAATCGTAATTTAAATTATGTAAAGTACATTATAATTTATTTGTTATTTTATTAATTACTTATATCATTTATTAGCTTTCTTTCTAAAGAATATAAATATCAAATGCATATCCACTTGAATTTAATAGAGAATATGGATAAAATATAAATTAAATTGAAATTTTAGTTCAATAAGATAAAAAATAGGATTTCGAAATTAGATTCAAAGTTTCAGTTCCGAAATATGAAATTGAGGCTCAAAAAAGAATCAAGAAATTTTCAATTTCTTTTTTGCATCAAAATCCTTTTCTTATTAGCTTTAAGGATATTAGGAAAGGTAATTTTATTTGAGAAATGAAAAGTGCTGGACTTTCAGTAAGTAGAAAAAAAAAGTTGATGAGACGAGACGGAGAAAGTGTTTTGAGGTCCAGTAGAAAAAATGGATTGTGATAAAGTGGGCAGGAGAAAGTTATTTAATGTGATTTTCTGGTAAGCTGCCATGGTCTGTCTTGAATAATAAGAATCTCACATTCAAAAAGTAAGAAACTTTAAGTAAGAAACACAATTTTCATCTTACGTGTTGCTTTTTCATGGTCTTAGTTCAACTTGTTGCCAAAAGCAACCAATCCTCCTGATGCATGCAACCATATTGGCTGTGGAACTTTCTTCTTCTTTCCATTAAAAGACTTTGAATTTAAGTGTAAAATCCGTAAAATTTTGTTTATAAACGGAAGTAAATTGGCTTCAAGGTATTTTCCGCCTACGAAATCAACGCAAAAAGGCCGTCAATAAAAAAAGATGTTCAAAGAAAAGGAAATTAACTCCTTTGTTTCTTCTCTTGTAAACAACAAAAGAAAGCTCAAAGCCATTCCTGAGTATCAACTTCAGAAAATCTAAAAATACATGTTATTATTACACTTACTTCTTTCGAACGAAGTGAAACTTTCTTTTTTTCAAAATTTCTTACTTTTTTTAAAAAAAAAAGTTTGATTTTTATACTTGAAACTAAAATAAGGTAAGTTGAGATGAATGAAATAAAGTACCGACAAGTGAAAGGAGAGAAATAAGGGAAAAGGAATTTAAGAGCTGCTGAGCTGAATTGAATTTCATTTTATTTTAGTTGAACCTTTGAAGATCAAAATGGTTTAATATTGAATTAATTTTCCATTTCTTCACTAAAATTGAATCTTAAACCCATTTATAGGCACAAAATCAATTTCACTTCAACCACTTTATCAAAAATTACTACGTTAATAATTAAATAGAAAATTTTGAGAATTTTAACATTGACACATTAATATTGATTTGAAGTAACATCTTCAACAAGATGTTGAAGCGTTGATTGCTTTTTTCAAGCATTTTTACAGAAAAACATGTCTATTATTTATTCGGTATTGGAATTTACTTCAATCGAATTTTTATAATGATTATGTAATACATAATAAATTGTTGGAAATTATTTTGTTGAAAATCCTTTGATTAATTTTGTGAATTTAATCAAATAAAGCTACATTTATAGAGTCACTTCACTGAAAGTCAACATGTGGTGGCATGACGCAATTGAAAGTTTAAATTGTTATAATTTCTAGAATGGATACCCATCTAGACGACGTTCTCTAGTAGAAGATGCTCGTTTCGAAACTCAGGTTAATAAGGAAAATAAGAAAACATGGCTGGACGAAATTCGACAATTATCCCAAGAATCTGAAATTTCTGAAGACGATCTAATTTTTGTGGAAGAACTTGGACCTGCGCCCACGCAATCATTGGAAGAGAAATTTGTTCCAGGCAAAGATGAAGGTGGAAAACCAGAGGAAGCTACCATTGTTATTTCCATTAAAGAAGGGATGGTTGCGTTTGCACGAATCCTTAAAGCAATCGATGTACTGTAATCAAATATCTAATAGCATAAATATTTATCTTAACAATATTATAAATTACAGATTTCGAAGGGGACCATTGTACACATAGAAAGTCGGATTTCACGTTCAGTCGGGTCACAATTTGATATTATGGTTAAAATGCATATTACAAGAACAAATTTAGTCAGTCTTATTAAATCTTTGAGACAAAGTTTATCGATTTCTACAGTAAATGTTATTTCTACACAAGGAACCATCAAAGGTAATTTAGCTTAAAATGGAAATTATGAATTAATTCCCCAATTATCTTCCATCTCCAGCTCCTTGGTATCCGAAGCATATTTCAGAATTGGATTTGTGTAATCATTTGATGACAAAATTCGAGCCTGATTTGGATATGTCGCATCCTGGATTCGCTGACCAAGTGTATAGAGCCCGAAGGAAAATGATTGCTGATATTGCATTTGAATATAAATAGTATTTCTCAAGATACAATTTACCTTTATTAATAACTTATGTAATTAATATTTATTTTGTCCTAGTGGTGAACAAATTCCAAGAGTTAAATATGTTCCAGAAGAAATTAAAACATGGGGTCATGTATTCAACCAACTTGTTTCGCTTTTACCAACACATGCTTGCAGGCAATATGTCGATGCTTTCACTCTTCTCCAGAAAGAAGTTGGGTATCGAGCTGATAATATTCCACAACTACAAGACATCTCGGATTTCTTACAACGTGAGACAACATATATTCTTTTGTTTTTCTGCTCAAGTTTTTTTGTTTTGATTTTGGAAATTGTATATTTGATCTTTTCTTAGTGAAATTATCAGTTTAGAAATCTCCTTCAGTTCTTCTGCAGTACAACAATTGGAATTGGTGCTTGTTAACTACTGGCATTTCATTCTTTTTGAAATAATCTCCTATCATTTTTTGATCTTTAGTTGAAGTTTTTGGCTAGGCTTCCTTTGGTTTTGATTTTGCTAATAGTTAAATAATTAGGAGTTTCTTTAACTCCAAATTAGCATTTTACACACGCAAAATATTCTTGATTTAAAACATGAACGGATCAATTAATCAATCAAATAAATTGACTTTTTGAAAATGAAATTTTTAGGGCGGACTGGATTCACTTTACGTCCGGCTGCTGGACTTCTAACAGCTCGTGATTTCTTAGCAAGTCTTGCGTTCCGCGTATTTCAATGTACTCAATACGTACGCCATGGCTCATCACCAGATCATTCACCTGAACCGTAACACAAAAGAAATATAAGTAGAAAAATCATATATATCAAAAGTTGTATTATCTATTGTAGGGATTGCATTCACGAGCTCTTGGGCCACGTTCCAATGTTGGCAGATCCATTGTTTGCACAATTTTCGCAGGAACTCGGATTGGCTTCTCTTGGAGCTTTGGATGAGGAAATTGAAAAATTTTCAACGGTAGTAACATATAGCAATTCTAAATATTTTTCGCTGGAATTTAATTCTGTGTTTTCAGTTATACTGGTTTACAGTTGAATTTGGATTATGTAAAGAGAATAATGTAGTAAAAGCCTATGGGGCAGGCCTACTATCCAGCTATGGAGAATTAGAGCATGCATTATCTTCAAAGCCGGAGCGACGCGTTTTTGAACCAAAATCAACAGCAATCCAACCATACCAAGATCAAGATTTTCAAGATGTTTATTTTGTTGCTGAAAGTTTTCATGATGTCAAAAATAAATTTCGGTAATCTATTTTTTCAATATAAAGGAACTTTAAAATATTAATTTATTATATTATATTCTCCAGCCAATGGGTTCAAGAGTGTATGTCTCGGCCATATGAAATTCGGTACGATCCATTTACCCAAACAGTACATGAGTTGGATTCAGTGGATAAATTAGAAGCAGCTCTAACTCAAATTCATCTCGAAGTCGATTACTTGACGCATGCTGTAAACTTTATTAAATTTCAATGAAAGTATATTCGATAAATGTAGTCAAAACTTTGTAGTAAATCTATATGTTGTGGTAGCTATAAAAAATCTGTGTTAAAAATGGTGCTAAGAAATGAAAACCAACAACGAAATTCAGGTGTAACAACGAAATTTTTTAAATTTCTGAGATTCTGTTGTAAAATTGTAACGTGTTCGCTTTAAGAAATGTAATGTTATAATTTCAATGTAAATAATATTTATCTAATAACAATTCTATTCGTTTGCTTTATTTTGAAAGAAATTATAACTGTATAATTAATTGATTCTAGAAGCCTGTATAAGATGCAGACGGAGCTATAAAGGGTGCTATAAAATAGAAAAAATAAGCGTGTAAAGTGTTATGTTGCAAATGTAATTTACTAAATAAGCATTAATTATAGCAATATGCAGAAGAAATAGACAAATTGTAGCTTGGAAATATTGTTGAGGCAGTGGATAGGATAGAAATTATTAGTATGATATGAATTAGATGAAAATTAAATAAGTTTTAAAACTGTAAATAAGAAATAATTTAGTGATAAAAGTGTAAATTTAATGAATTTTAAAAATTCAGCTATTTTTTCGTTTCACAATTGTTATAAATGTTAGAATGTTAAAACTAAACTATAATTGAATAGTTTATGGAAAAGGGGACCAATCAAATCACAAGAACGCAAATGCGTTGAATACTCGGACCAATTAAAACAATAAATTAATGTAGTAATATTTGCTTGAATAAATTAAAAAATTAATTAAGGAATGGATTGTTTTATTTATTCATTACAAAATTTCAAATATTTGTGAATCTACTCTACATTAATACAAAAATTTTAAAATGCTTAACGGCACAAGAGTAATTATAGGAAATTTCATCAATTAAATATTAAGAATAATTTATATTAAATATTACAAACGTGGCATTTAATGAGTCCTGATGTGTCGCAATGCATACATTTCAGTGCAACAAATTCTTCAGTAAAATGGTTCCGATGTACAGATTTCTTCGAACCGTTGCAAATTGGACACGGCAGCATTCGAAACCCACCACAGTTCTCACAAGTCGTCAAAACGGAAACACTCTAAAAAAAATTTAAGCAAAATTAGCAATAATGCAGGAATGATTATTGGAACACATAAAAATCATAGGAAACTGTTTTTGGTTATAAAAATCATTGGAAACACTTTTTGGTTACCTCAGTTTCACATATGGTTTATTCTTGTTATAATTATTTATCCATATAACATACATTTGAAAATATTTGAATGAAATGTTTCTACGCAGTAGTTATAATGTGGAACAACTTGTTCAGCATAGAATAATGGGAATCTTTCTCAGTCTAATTTAAGAACGAATCGAGGATTCTTGGTGGTTGGAAAACAGAATTTCCTGTTTGCCAACGAGAATTCGTGGTTGAAATCATGAATAATGGTATCCAAAGGGAAATAAATAATTGTGTCTGAGAAAGTGTTTTTAAGCATCCTAAGGCGTAGTAGAAAGCTTGAGTAATTTTTATAAGTGAAAAGTGTAAGAAGGAAAGTGTCGACATAATTCTAGATTGTGTAAAAGTCTTTCTGGACTTTGTCACCATAAGAAGAGTAAAAATGCATAGTCTTACTTTAATGCAAAACTTGAGATATTACTTCACTTAACTAAATGCACAAGTAATTGTCTTCTTGCGAATCGTGATCATAAATTTGTTTAGTTGATTCATCAATATTTTGCAAGGGAATATTCTAAATATATTCCAGTGAAACGATAACCGATTCGCTATAATTTTCAATCACGATATTAAAAATCATCTATATTTTGCATTCGTTTTTCATTGCTACTGAATTAAGGTCAATGGCCAGATTCTTTTTGTGTCACGTTCCTAAGAATCGTATTTTTATTATAATGGTTTCCATTAAGGGTTATGTTATATTTCATGAGTCAAAACTTATGATCTGTGACATGGGGCGGTAAAAAAAGGTAAACCAATTTCACTCAAAAAGCAATTAATTAAACTTTCCCATTAAATTGTCTGAGTAGGAAATCAACTATGCCAGTTTAATTGTCCGTTTTTATTGTTTAAGCAGGACGCAATTTCCTACAATATAAATCAAAATCAATGAAAATAAAAGTGTACTTTAACCCGTCCATAACAAAAATACAAAATACGGAATATTCAACAATATATTTGTTGAATTTGGTTAGAGATATCTCTCTAAATTTTTTGGCCTACTATTAAAAAGTAGAACAAAAAATATAAGGAGACAATTGGAATGATGCGTAAGGAAAGGAAGGAAGGATGTATCGTATTGACTCACTCTCTCATTCATAAATTTTCCTTATACTACCTGACTACTTAGTACAACAGGTGAGATTCTTATATTTCTTATACAAACAATGATATTCCATTCATTGAGTAAATCAGGGAGCGGCTTTTTACAACAATTAACAATACATTTTTAACTTTCACCTCAATAAAATTGAAAAAAAAATAGGAGAGGAATTTCAATTTGCATTTTTAATTAAATATGAAGCTAAACTAAATTAAAATTAGAATGAAGCGTGAATGAAATACTGATGGATGTATATTTCCTACTTTACAATGCAGCATGTAATAGAAATAGAAAACTGTATTAAATGAACCTCAAACTGGAAAATACATTACAAAGAAATGTCATACTCAATTATTTATAGAAATGCAAATACTTTCCAATATAACATAGAATGATATCGAAGAAATTGTAAAAATAAGATCAAAGGATGTTAAAAATTATTCTTCAAAAAGTGACAGTTTATACAATATTATTCATAGCTTAATTTGATCAGGAAGGAATAAGAAGTAAATTGAATTGAGCGTAACGTTGGAGTTGTAAGCTTGTAAAAATGTATTTAAATATACCGTATCAATTATTATGACAGTAGGAATCAAACTTAATAAAACTTGTTTTAATTTTCATTAAAAGACAAACAAGAAGATGCTATGAGTATTATTGACCTTCAGGCTTCAACGGCCTTAAGGATAAAACGCTTGGCAAGATTTACCTCCAAAAACTTCTTTAAGATTTTAAGATAATAAATGCAGAAAATGAAATTTAAATGCAACTTGAAATAATTTATATGTCCTCTTTTATTATGTCGACAGAACCTTTAACACTTACCTTTAAACTTTTTATTTTACCTTGTACGGTTGAAGAAGTTTCCTAAGTTCACCTGTTTCGTTTAATTTTTCAATTGTATCTACACCCTAAAAAATTTAAAACATTTATTTTAATGGGTTTAAAATTGATAATTATTATGTATAACGGACCCCTAGGTATTGTCCTTCAATAAAAACTTGAGGTAGATTAACAGTATTTGTCGAGTTGTCCTTAAAATCAAGCATTTTGTTTTGACTATTTGATATTCTTCCAAGATTTCGTTCCAATACTTCCTTCTTCCTCTGTTCGATTGGTAGCCTTTCTTTAATTTCTGATTGAACTGATGCATTCATATAGCAGTCCCTTTCATCAAATTTAATTAACAAATTTCTCAGGATCTTTTTCACCTTTTGACATCGCTGGTAAGTGTCTCTTACTACACCCATGCTGGTTACATATACTACAACTCGACCTTCTTCTTTTTCAGTATAATTCTGTAAATACAAAGAAAAACATTCAATGTCACATTAAATCAGAAAACAGGATTCAATTTGTTATTTACAACACCTCATTCACATTTTTC
This sequence comes from Friesea truncata, assembly GCA_034699725.1. NCBI lineage: Eukaryota > Metazoa > Arthropoda > Collembola > Poduromorpha > Neanuridae > Friesea > Friesea truncata. Next base: position 58,365 of record JAQGCN010000016.1, on the reverse strand, counting down.
ACATCATAAGAACATCATATTAATTATCTAATAAGCCACTGCTTTCGTAAAAAAGTCAAAGTACTCAACAGGATAAACGGTAATTGAAATCCAAAAAGTAACAATGAAAATACACATTGATGAGCTTCAATTAGGACATTGAAAATTCTTTTCAAATTAAAAAGTCTCGATAAAAAGCATCATATTCGTTGGTTAACCTGATTAAGTTTTTTGCTTTATTTGCGGAATCAAAATTGGTTAACCACAATTTTCAATCACTTGCCGTGAAAAGAAGCACCTTCTTTAATTTTTTTCTTTCTGCCTTTGGAATTCATATGCATGACTTTAGATTAATTTTTTCATCTTTGTAATAATGATTGCTTCAAAGTTTTCTCCTGACACTGATGACCTTTTTTTCATACATAAGAAGAGCGGAAGTCCATTAAGACACATAAAATGTTCTGGTGATGAACATTATTTGATCAAGTTAAATTTGTTTATGGGGTTAAATTTTTCGCTAAAAATTAAATTTGCGTGACTATACAAATTGTGAAATTGGACCAATTTCCTTGATTCAAAACTTTCAATCTCTTTTTCCTTATTAGTAAAAAACATTTGTAACAAAATGTAGACATTCAAATTATTTTTAAAAGTAAAATTATAAAGTTACGAATGTATGTGTGTACGTGGGAAAATAAGTAAATTTTGCATGTCTACTCGTGATTTAGCAGTTTAATTTCGAAATGTATAAAAGAAGAAAGTGGATGATTTAGTTTTACAGGATTAAATTATGATAATCTTCAGTTTATAAAAAAAAACTTTTCATTTTTAATTTCAGTTGTAATATATTTTTTCATAAGGTTTTTTACAAGTTTCTAAGCTACGCCTTATTACATTTACATTTGATTTTCAAAACTGACATTAAAAGTATTAGGATGCTAACTAATAACAAAGTGTATCTTTCTTTTTATAGAAACCAATGATTGATTTAAACTACACGTTTAATAATAAGAATGAAAGTTGTTAGCATGTAACATTGAATTGTGAAAGCTTAATTTTAGTTTTTATAATTTAGATTACAAATTCGTGCAATTAATACATCTGATATAAAAGATTAAAACCAACGTTAATAATTTTAAGTAACATAAGAGTGAAATGTATACGTGATGAACATAACGCGTTGAATTTACAGATGACTGAGAAATGAATGAAACTGCATAAAAGCAAAGGTAAGAACTTGTGTCAATGCAGATTTTTCTTTTTGGTTGAGTGATTAACCACGATTTTGAAATTTTGAATCCTTTTGTTATTATTACCTTAATTCAACCTATACAAAGAAAGGTTTGGAGAAGGGAAATCACTATTTAAATATTAGTTCTTATAAGTTATATCCATTTACGTGTAATTAATACCTCCTTAACTTTCACTCTTCTTCTCAATTAGTCTTACAATACGACACATTATGTACAAAAATCATGACATCCATTACTATACTAATCCCAAAAATCAACATATGACCTCCAACTTTCATTTCTTACTCGTGTTCATGTATTAAATGATTAAGAAATTCTTTAAATGTTATCAGCTTCTTTTCATTCATTTACGAGTGTATCCATCCGTATGTGAGAAATAATTTTCCAAAGGATTAGTTTCTAACAATGCCAATTTAAAATTGATTTAAAATTAACCTAGTTAAGGGGATGCTTAAATTATTAACTTCAATATTCTAACTTTATAGATTTGCTCTCGGATTAATTCTAAAACGGTTTAAAAATGTAAATATATATTGCCATCATGAAACTTCATCATCGGCTTTCTATAAAACAAAATGTATCCTTATTTTGTTAAATATTTTAACAGAAATCTGGTAAAAAGATGTAATTTGTTATACGTATTTTAGATAATGTTGAAGCTTATAAGCAGTGCTTTGATGAAACTTTTTCTGCGAATGTAATATCAAAAGATGTTGATTACAAAGATAATAAGAGTAACCTTAGAGCAAAGAGATTAATCTGTGAGTTACGCAAAATCCGTTTTTTGTTCAATTAAAAGTCATTGTGTATCCTCCATGCTCTGAAAAGTAGTGTGTGTATGAAAGATGTTTGATGTTGATAACCCCATTTAAAGACAAGAAGTTTAGGAGATCCAAGTACTTCAAAAGGGTCCGTTAGGTCTAAAAATACAATCGTCAAAACCATACAGACAATTTTGACTTTTTTTCAAAATCACAGTAAGAAAATTATCCATTGAAAGAAAATATCATCTTCATCACCCTCTGCGTATGCTTGACATTGTTGAAAATCCTTGTGAAATTTCTTTGTTCGATGATATAATCTCCAAATAAATTTAATAATTGTTTGTAATAAATAGGGAATTGTTGAAAGTATTTCCTGTCTTAATTTGTCAAGCGTGAGAATTTTTTCATTGTTTTTTAAGAATTAGTTCCGATTGAGTCATCTTCGTGACCTGGAGTGGGGTTTGACCTTTGGAAGGTTGGAATTGAAACTTTGCCAATGTATGTTCCGGACCTTGTAACTTGTTTAATATGTTTGTAAGAAATAGGATTTATGAATTTATGATTTTTAATGAAAGATCTTGACCTAGAGTTTAACTTTACTGACCCTAACTCCCATTCCTATCATCATAACCAATAAAAATACATATTCATTATCAAATTATTATGAAAAAAAAAGTCAACGCAGAGAAAACCGCAGAATTTTTTACTGTTGAATATTAGTACAGTATATATACGATGTATGTAATTAAGAAAAATATGTTAGTATAAACCACCATTTGTTAAACAGGTTGATGTAAGAATCTTGTTTCGGTGGGGCGTGTGAAAATGATTGGTTCAATGTATAATCCGCTACTTAGAATTCAAGTCCCGCCTCAACTTGCTGTTTGCATAATATTTACATAAAATATGATAGGAATCACATAATCGAAAAGAATGTGGAATGGCTGGATTAGAATTACTGTCCTGAAGTCAATTTTTGTCTTCCGGATGTAAACATCTCATCATGTTATTATAAAAATTATTTCTAAAGGATCTTCGTTTATTTTTAAAAATAACTGTATTATATTAGCATTCTCTTCATTTTGATTGTCAACTTAAAACAATGCTTTTTGTTTGACATAAATTTTCGAGCAACTGTTAAAGGAAAGACACCCGCAGTAGATCCAAATCGGTTTTTATGGGATTTAGTGCAGAAATTAACAGGAGGAAGTTTTTGGCAAATAAAATGCGTATATTTCATTTTTAACAAAAAATAGACTAAGATGTGCTTCTGTATTAATGAAGAGTGTACCTTCTGCTATACGCAGTTAATAAGCATAAAAATGGGGTTCGTGTATTCGCGTTTAAGCCAATTAAGGCTAAAAATGAAGATATTAAAAAGTAGATCAGGAGAACAGACATTAAGGGGGATCTCATTTAAAAATAAGTATTAGGAAATGAATGAAGTAAAATAATGTGTTAGCTGTTTAAGTATTAACTTTGTGTTTGGTTATTCACTGAAAAATTAATTGGATCATATAGCCTGGATGATTTTTTATAGCGATGATGTGAGTTTTTTTATTTGTTGTAGGTTGATTAGTTGTATCTTGATTTAACATGACTTTTTAATGCCAGGAGCAAATGTGAAAGTTATCATCATTAACGACGGATTCATTTACTTTTTGTTTTAAAAAAGAATAACAATAGATACAAGTGTTATGTGATTGGAGAAGCTTAAGGCATGAAAAACTCAATTAAGAAATTAACCGATCTAAGATTTTTTTGCATACACCTTATTTTATAAAAGAAATTTCGTTGTTTTTTTTACCTTTGAATCATTGCACTGAAGAAAAGTGGCAATTCCATCCCTTACACGATTTTTGACCCCACGAATTGTTCCTTTTTCACTCATTATAGTTTTTGCCCTTTCTGAAAGGTTCCGATTAAAAATATCTTTGCATCCACCAAAATTAAATAATGAATCCTCGGATTCTGAAGAAGATTTGAATTCTTCCAAATGATATCCATTCTCTTCAACTGGAACATTAAGGGTTGGTTTATTATGATGATAAACTTCCTCAATATCGAATTCAGGCGATTGGGATTTGATGTTGGAAATTGATTTTGGTGGAAGTGGTGCTGGAAAAGGTGGTGGTTGTTTTTCATAAGTTGGAAAGAATTTAATTGGCTTAAAATTAGCAGCATCTGCAAATCGGCTTAGTCCCAGAATTTCTCTTCGGGCGAACTGAGCAGCTGAACAACCCGAATTTATATGATTATGATGACCATATTCGGATGAAATGTCAGATTCAGTATCACTTTCAGATGTTTCAGATCCAAAGCGATTACAAGGACGACGAGGGGGGTTGAAATGTTGTGTAGGTGGAGGTGGTGTTAAAGAATTTGGAGATGATTGACCACTACTGTCAATTACTGAATCCGCTTGATCACTCTCTACGCTACCTGTTTGAGCGACAAAAATGAAAGTTTGAAAATGCATATTTTAAATTACTTAAGTTTATACATAATAAGCACTGCGGAAATCTCTGGTTATATACGCATTGTATGTAAATGCATATTATACTTTTGCTTATATACTCCTGTTTGCTTATTAAAATTTGTTAAGTACCTGGTACATTAATCTTGACTTCTCTTTTATATATGTCTTCCTCTCCTATTTGAATTTTGATGACATAATTATTTTTAATACTGTTGTTATTGATTGGTTGATTATTTGAGGTCAATGAATGAGACCCTGAGTCTACGTAGATCACTGCTCTTTCTATAGCTGACATTCTAAGCAGAGTTCAATTTCAATATTCTTGTTCTAATGCACTAATGTTTGTAATGTATTTGAAGGTATTGAAGTACAACAATAAAAATCTTAAGTTTCCGGTACGTGGTTTTTGGTTAAGATTTCCTAATTCTTAGGTTTATACACACTAGGGTAAACAAAGAACAGTTAACTCTCTGCTTGGGTTTTCTCTTCTTCAACTTTGATTTCTATTGTTTGAAATTATGAGAGGGTTTCAGGTGTCAACTTCCGCACCTTTACAATCTTATAGTCCAACAATATAAAGTATATGTCACCTAATGCACGCTTAAACACTCTTTCAATATTTGATTACTGTCATTGTCCAACAATGTATTTTCATGCCGTTATATATTATGGTCACTCAATTAATATCACTTAATTTTAATCCTATTTGTAATAAGATATATTATTAAAGAAAACTTTTACAAACTACAACTAAATTCTTAATATTTAAATATCTTTCTTAATGTTCTTAACTTTATGAGGAAATTGATAAGTATCCTTTTTCACCTGTAGTCTCTCAACGTGTCTTTCAACAACTGAATCTTATTCTTCTCTTATTACAAGTTAAGGTGATTTTTCCTTTCCCCATTGTTAAAACATTATTGTTGAAAACCCCCTACAGTAGTATCCTCGTTTCTTCCTCTGTTAGTAACTTTTGCATAAGTTAAGTATTGACCTTTCCGTAAGTTTTATTATGAGTTCATTAAATTATGTCTGAATATTGATAAATGAATGCTGTAAGTGTTAAACAACAGTTAGCATTTAGCACAGAAATTTTCAAAAATCTGTTCCATATTTGGAACAACATTTTAAGAAATCATATAGTGAGTTTATTTATTTGAATTATATTTTAAACCATAAGTGCATGGGATGGATTTTGAAGTTGTTGTTTGTTCACGGCAGTAGAAATATTGCGGAGTAGGTTATTAATTTTTACAATACGAAGCAAATAATTTAACTAATTACATTTACATAAAAATAGCATGAACCAATTCATAGTAGATGTTCGTTTTTTGAAAAAAAAGAAAGAAAAAATGAATGGTTTTTATAAACTATTTTCAATTGTTCCTATTTTTATAAGATGCGACAAAATGATGATGCACCACAATCTTTAGATTTTTGTTTTTTCTTTTTATGTCAGGTTTTGACTTTCTCCGTAGATGTTACTGGTTCATCTTCGTTTTCAATAATATTAACTTCATTTTCAATAACTGACGATGCAGTAGAAGTAGGAGATTCAACTGAAATTTGAGGAGGTTTTCTACTTAAAAAATACATGTTCATTGGTTCTGCTTTTCCTTTCATACGAACTGGGCCACGGCTTTCAAAATCAAAAGAAGGGTCAAAATTTTCTCCTGATTGTAACCATCTAAAACATAAAGGAATATTGAGAATAATAAAGCTGTTGTACAAAATAAATTATAAGTACCTGTATGCATCTTCAGATACATTTATTTTTCCAGGTGATCCTGTTGTTTCACATCTGCTTGTAATATTAACGGTATTCCCAAAGAGACAATATCTTGGCATTCTTTGACCAATGACTCCAGTAACAACTTCACCAGAATGAATCCCAATAGTAATTTTCTAAAAAAATGTTATGAAAAAATTTCCCCTTATTTATAAGCAATAACAATTGACTTACCACATCTATATCTTCATATTTAATTTGGTCAGCTAGATCCATCATATCAAGTGCTAATCCTGCCATACATTTTGCATGTGAAGAGCAAGGTTCAGGTAGGCCACTTACAGCCATATATTTATCACCTACTGTTTCAACCTAGAAATAAATGAGTGAATCAATCATTGTATTGAAAATTCCTGTATTAAAAATTTTGAATCCTACTTTGTACACATTAGGGTTTTTCTTAGGATCTGTTAATACGTCGAACGTCGTATAAATAGCGTTTAGTAATTGGACAATACGCATCGGTGTGTTACAATTCCGAGCGCAGTATTGTGTAAATCCAACAACACCTGAAAACAATACAGTGACACATGGATATCTTTTTGCAGGAACTGGTCGCTGATGACGCAGTTCGTTAGCAACTGTCGCTGGTAAAACAGAATAAAGCAAATTATCCGTCTTCTGCTTCTCTTTCTCCAATTCTCTAAATTATGAAAAATAAATGAAAAATTGAAATTTTCCAAAAACATTTACCGTACCTATGCGTCTGCTGTAATTTATCTGTTAATATTTCGAGATTTTGCGTTAACTTGTACTCTGCTTCAAATTGTTCACTTAGAAGAACAAGATCACGGGTAGCATCATGAAGTGCAATGTCACTTAAATAAAGACCACGACGTGTAAGGTCATCCAAATTCAAGAGGGATGGAGACGATAAAAATAGCATCATATCAGAATCAGATATATACAACATCTCACCCTGAAATCATTTCAAAATCTTGATTATCCCACTGTAGTAAAATATAGAGAAAAACCAGCAAATAGGAATTAGTATAAAGAATGTCGACTCTGTGAAATAAATTTTTGATGGGACACATAAATTGTGACATTGGAGTCGTTAGGAAAAGTGGATTCCCTTTCTGTCATATGGAGCATTGTAAAACCGAGAAAAGAAAAAGTGCCGGAATAAAGAAGGTGAGTTTAAGAAGATATTGAGGTAAAAGTTGAAGTTTTTCTCCAATTTAGAAAAATCGAATTTCTTTCTCAACTTTTTCTCATGAGAAGAATCCTGAAAAAGAAAATGAAGTAAAGAGACGCTTCTTTCTTTTCCGTGTAATTCTACGTGCCCTGTCAATTTGAATTCCCAATTGGGAAAACAAATACAAAAAAGTACATTTCATTCCTTAACGTCTTCTGGACATACTCGAATCAACAACAACAACTAGAATCAAGGGACTATTCATTCTATAATACTTTCATTTTTTACTTTGGTCAACTCCAAATCATGAAAACTATAAATTTTAAAGACCTTATGTCGTGTTCTTATAATAAAAAATTAACCCAATCTTTTTTAGAATGTTAAGCAAAAACCAGAGCTTTTTCATTTGATACCTACTTACAATACATTAATAAAAAACTAAAAAACCTTAAAAACTAAAAAAGTTTATCCTTCATAATTAAAGTAGTTTAAAATAAGTATTTTCTTACCTTAAGTCTCATTCTTGAATGTTCATTAAGAAGGAGTTCCGGTGTAAGATAATCAGAAACAAGGAGTGCTTTACTAGTCCTCAAGACATAAATTGTGTTTATGTGTGAAAGAATATGTGTAAATGTAAAATCCATGTGTGGACGAACCTAATCAAATTAGAATGTGTTAAGCTACTGTTATAGCTTCAATTAATGAATTACTGTATCTCTTACCATCTCAAGTATATCAGTGATTTTACAATTATGATTTTCGATTTCTGGTATGACACGTGAGATGGCAGTCCCCGCTTGTCTAACAACCATGTTTCTGTCGAATAGAAGATGAAAAGGAAACGCTTTGCAGAAGGTTTCTGGACTTATTTTGGGTTCTGAAAAGATAAAAAAAAATAAGTGGGAATTTCTCCTAAGAATTGACCAATCACTTTCACAAGAACAGAAAGAAAGAATGCTCGTTAGATCCGCCAACTGTGACTCCCATTGTCATCAAAATGTCAAATCAATCTAAAATTTTTAACGCCTCAGTTCTATACTATACGACTAGATTTATTCTTTTTTCTCCAGCAATAATTTAACTTTATCCAATAAAAAATAAGAAAAATGGACATCCAATTTAAAATAATGGATGATGTTTCATTATAACTAAGAAAATTTATGTGTTAATTAAATCAAATGAAACTTTTTAAATCTTTAAAACCATTAAGGTGAGACCGGCTTAGACATTTTGGATTGTTTTTTGGATGACTTGAAGAAAAAAGATATGAATTCGCTTGACTCAATAGAACAAGCATTCAGTTCAGAGACGTGGGTGGGAGGCACGAATTCCACATCACCATTTTCTCTTTACGTGACTCTTACTCTGAGAGGGAACAAAACCGGAAGTCAAGAAAAATCATCATACAAAGGAAATACTAGCAATACCAAAAATTTATAAGTAAAACTCCATTCTCATACTGGCAGTAAACATGACAGAACACTATTTCATTGTTTTTTAATTTATTTTTAATGAAGTATGTTTTTTCGATAAGACATGCATTTTTTTATTTTAAGTCGTTTTGGACTAAAATGACAATTTGAATTTATGATTATTTCTCTGAAATTTCCTTTTTCTTCAAAATGAATTTTGATCTGAAATATTAAATTGTCATTTTGACGTCATAGGAGGAAAAAGAGAAAGTCCTTTCTTAATAAGAAAGAAATGCAGAAAAAATTCTTGGGAGAGACTTATGATGACGGATTTGTTTCAATAATTTACTAATCATTTGAACAGAATTCTACTGTTTGAGCTAAAAAAGATGTTTATGATTACATATAATCATATTTTATATGCATATGCTCGAATATTTTTTAGGTAATGTATATTTGACATTTCTTACCTGTGGAGAGAAAGGGAAAGTTAGTTTGTATTAAGGCATCAGGGGAAATAAGAAGCTCCTCCTTTGAATCACCCGATTTTCTTTCAGTTATTAGAAATTGAACATGGTCAGCACCGACTACTTGAACTTTTTCCTGTAAAATTGTAACTTCTACTTCAGTTCCATGGAGTTTAGATGCCACTGCCTAGAAAATGTCAAAGAAATCACATTATTCAGCTAAATCACCTCCTTCATGCATTCGCAAACAAAGAATTCCCCAAACTCCTCCTGTCAGACCTCCAGAAAACATGAATCAACTTATACTTAGCCTAAAGTAAATATCAACAAAAATACTTTCACAGAGAAAGGAATTGCTGACTTTGCAAAAAAGAAATAATAGTTCTTTCCTCTTTGTAAGAGAAATGTCGAAAATATTAGTCCAAAATACATTTGACCTCAGAATGGAACAGTGTTGGGACATAAAAGGTCCGGAGATCGATACCTGCATAAATCAGGGAAAGATCCACCGTTCTTTTCAAAATATTTTAATTTCGGTTGTCTTTTCAGTGAAAGCGTTTATAAATTACAAAATCTCAATTCGTTTAACTCTTTTTATTAAACTAACTTTCATTTTTAAAATGATAGAAGTATCAAAGCTAAATTTTGTTGGTTGTAAACATCTGTGCTGCAGCGTAATTTGGAAAGAGGAAATTGTTTTTTCTTAGTAAGTTAGGGTTAGGTTTGGTTGTTGGAGAAAGCAGATGGGATAAATTCTCTTGGGGTAATTGAATCTCATAAAGTAGGAAGAAGACGCAAATGTTCAACTTCAACCCACACACACATACACACACTAGAATTGTTTTTAAAAAGTCTACTTTCACTAAGAGAGAACGGACCTCCTACCCTACTCTTAAAGAAATCTCTTGGGATGGGAAACGAGAAAACAAGAAATGAATTTCACTCTCAATCTTTCACTCCGTCAAAAAAACTTTTCTCTTTATCATTTCCTGTTTGGTTCTTCAAACTTATACTAAAAAACTTTCCGACTCCTCAAAATCCGATAGTAAGGGATGGAATAAGGAAATCCTTACCTCATATTAATCCATTTATCTATCAAACACTGACCTTAGAACCCTAGTTCGACATTATTGAACCATAAAATGCTCCCCGTTTCTCTGTAGGCCATGTCTCTCTGTCGTAAAAATTTCCTCAACTTACTTTTTTTCATTTTCCTTTAGTATTTAACCTTATAAGGGTCCGATTATTAAAGCATTACAAACAATGACCTTTCAATTTACTTGTTTTATGGGAAGTTTGGAATTTTCTATTCTTTGTTATAACTTATGAATCTTATATGTAATAATTTGGTTCCATTGAAAAGAGAAAGTTAAAAGAGTAGAAAATTAGTGATAAAAGGGTTTTCCTTTCTTCTGATGAGGATTTTTATGATTTTTAATAAGAAAAGCTCAAGTGAGTCTTTTTGTTGTAAAGTTTTAAGTGGAGTGTTGGTAATCTGTTTTGATGAGTTTTCATTGGATAGAAATAAGTGGTGATGATTAAATGAGATAAAAAGTGAAAGTCTGGAGGAAGTGGTTGATTAGTGGGCTGAAAATCTAATTAGTGAAGCGAAGATCAAAAGGCGGGGAAGTTTTGAGTGAAGGGCAGGGTTTTAGTGGTTAACAACAGAAGTCAATGGGATTCATTTAGAATGACAGAGAAATGGACGACTCCTGAAAACTTAGAAGTGGATAAACGGAAAACTTTCTCAAGTTGACAAACAGTGGCCCATCAAACCAAGCCTACAGTCGAGATTTATTTCGCATAGCTATGCATAATAGCTCACACCAAATAAACCTTCTTCCATTATTCACCTATTCTCTTCACGATACAGTCAAATCTACTCATAAATAAACTTTCACCTCAACTTTTACAACAGTCCATTCATAAGCTTATTTAAGACACTACTAAATTAAAAAAAAATATTTTTTTTATTAATTCCATTTTTTAAAAATAATTTAAAAAAAACTTTATTGTAGAGTTTAAAAAATATCAAGCCAACCCTCAATAAGACTTTCTCCCTCCTAGTTCACCAATATCTAACGAGTTTGTTTAGCTACCACATGGGATAGAACTATCAAATAGTCTTTGGTTTGATCCTTGTAAAAATCGAAGTTCGAACTAATAAGATTTTACTTTATTACATATAGATTCTACTGTAAGAGTGAAAAGGTAAATGTGTTGTTTTTTCTTAGTATGGATTTTGTGTATGTTGATGTTAGACATTTTGAAGGACTCCCTAGGGAGAGATTAGGACTGTCTCCACAATTCTTGGTTAGTTAATTCCCTTGTGGTTTACAGAGGTCATGCTTTTTCTTTTTCTAGTTCTGAATTCAAGAATTCAGCTGTAATTTCCATGAAATACTTTACAATAAAACTTAAGAAGGAATTAATGAACTCAGGAAGGTTAATGGTAAGACTCTAATGTGAAAACTAAAAGAGAAAGTTTGAGGAGACTTTAGGATTACGATCAACTTAAAAACTTTCCCAGATGTTTCACCGGAAGGGGAGAAAAGACAATACACTACTCTTCCTCCGGTTTTGCATAACAAAAAATAATAATAAAAAATTACATTATATCAGTTTCATAATTTATAACTTTTTAGTGGAAATCTCTAATGTATATAATTTAATTATTCTTAAATGCAATAGCTTTGCTAATTGCCAAAGTAATTATTAGAATAAAACAATGGTTAATTGACATTAGTGGAATTTGTTTACCTTTCTAAGGTACATTATGGATTTCTATTGATCTTGTCGAACATGCATGACAAACCCAAATACAAAACACTTAATTGGTTTTAATAGATGAATTAGTAAGGCTGACATGAAAAAACTTATTCTAATTATGTTTACCTTAACAATTCCAATGACAATTGATTCTAGTCCAGGTCTATCTGAATAATAATGGAGTACAAGCCCTCCTTCTTGAGGCCTTTCAGTGCATCGAAAAGAAGGTGCTTTCATCCCTGGATAAATTGTTGAAAGGTGGTCATGGAGAGCATCTAAATTCTGAAAAAAGATTTAAGAAGAGTGAAACCAGGTGTGATAGAAGATATTTTTTCTCGAGAGAAAATTTCACCTGGAGAAAGTCTCGGGGTGAAGCACCAAGAACCTGGAGAATACGATCGTAACCCGATTCAACGCAAAAATCAAAGAACATGTTACCGAATAATTCAAGTATTGCTTGGGCTGGAATATCTAAAACATATATTCAATTCAACATTATTACACTTCTAAATTATGTATCTGCATATTTTTATTTATGGAGAAATTAACATTAGACTTGGCACAAGTACAATAGTTTTATATGGAATTTTTCAAAACTTTGATAAGAATTTAATCATATTACATTTATTTTTATTTCTGTAGTAAAAAAACAGACATACTCTCTGTAGTATGTCTTCCATTAAATTATTTTTTGGAATTCTTGAAATTGAATTATAAGAACGAAAGAAAAAAATGAGTTACTTAGAAGATTCTTTTTTGTGAATGGAATTTGAGATGGGTAAATCTGGGCTTTGAATTTGATCTTCTTAGATCTTAACAGGGGAACAACAGTGTCAGAGGGATCAGCCTCTACTTTTTTCAACAAAGGAAAAAGAAAAAAACTTGCTTAGAACTTTCTCCGCAGCCCCGACGATATTGTACGTCAGCTCATCCTCGTAAATTTGTCGAACCAGAAATTGACCCTCCATCACAACCTCGGCTTCCTTCCTAAATAAAATAATTTATGTCAATATAGAAATATGACACCAGGAAATTATTTCAAAAATCGTTCTATCTCTTTCTCTCGCTGTTTGTCATACTTTCTTTTCAACAAAGTTTTTATAAAAAGCCTTTGTAACAGACTTCCCACAGAAATTTAACAACAGAATATGACGGGGCAGTAAAATCTGTTTTTACTTGAAAAGCGGAAGTTTTCATATAATGGCGATTCGCTTAGTGACTCAAACTTTTTTTAATAAAAGAGAAAACGTTCAAAAAGTTGTAAGTAAATTTTCTTTAGAAATTGCAACAAGTGAGAAAAGGGGAATAAATTAAATATTCATTAATTTAGTCTCTCTCACTTCCTGAAATTTATTTTCTTTTTCCTGTATACTTCCACTTTCGTTTCCTTTTTAGGATGAAAGTAAAATTTTCATTTCACTTTCTCTAAATTTAAAGAATAGAAAAAATCAAAATTAGAATTCTGAAGAGTGAAGATGAAATGAAAATAAAAATCTGGTAACAAAAGGCTTAAGTACACAAAAGAAAAATCAATGAACTGAAAATTTGAAAGGAGAAAATATTATTGTTATTATTCAAATTTACTTGATTTTCTCCCAAGTTTCCTCTCCGAAGTTTCGAAGTACCAGTAGCTCCAACGCATAATTCACGAAACCGTACTAAAAATAATCCAAAAAATTAGTTAGTAATATTTAATGAGTCCTTAGTCAAGTATTATAAGACATTATAAACATTAGCAATAAAAGGAAGAAGAAAATCTAAGATTTTGGTAACTAAGCTTACAATCTAACAATTAAAATAGTATAACTTACAATAAGTCCAAATTCTAAACCACTGTTTTCGGTAAAAATCATTATCATTAACGAAAAGGACAAAAATTTTCTGCAAAAAATGAGCAAAATCGGAGAAGTCCTTGAGGGACTTCTCATAAGGGCCCAAGTAAAATAGTTCTAATTTTCGCTACTACTTTCATTACTTCACTACTACTTTCACTAGTGAAAGTGGTATAGAGACTATTTTTACTTAGTAAAAGTAGTAGAGGCGATTAAGCTTGGTCACTTCGTCGGTTTGCATAACACTGTTGTACGGTTTATTTTTTTTTTAAATTTCTTCCCATAATTAAGTAGCTACTTTATGTAATCCGGCTGTCTGTCCATCCCTCCTTTTTTCCGTAAACAAATTTTCTCAATACCCATCCCACATTTTCGATATTTGCTTTCACATAAAGGAAGGGTAGGTCAAATGATAAAACGCTAGCGATTTTCAGCCCTTTATGACCTTTCTTTCCTATTCAACGAGAGGTCATATGTCCAGACCACAGCCGGCGCGGTGATTAGCGTTTTAGTCGTTTGAGTTCCTGATGGCGTTAAAAAGCGTTAACGGCATCACGCAAAGCATCACGGTTGCTTTCGCTACTTTGTTACGCCCCGGGTTGGCTGAATTTATTTGTTATTAACTGTCATTGTTATTTATCAACTGATTATGGTGGTTACTTTCTTACTTCTTAGAGCCTTAAGGTGATTTTCATTTCTATAAGTTCAACTATAAATCAGAGCATTAAGCAATGAATAATCCTGTTTTTAACATTAAAATTATAAGCAAGATTAAATAAATCGAGTGTCACACTGAAAATCAATACATGTTAAGCGTAAAACTGAAATTAAATGCCGAGTTTAGAATGTAAAAGAGTTCTTCATTCATTGTTTCTCACTTTTAATTTTAAGTGTTAAGTTCAATTAGACTTAATTAGTTCATTGATGAAAAGAAAGATTAAAATTTTCGTTAATGTACAAAAGAGATGCTCCAGGCCAATCGGAAACAGGGATTCTTTTCTTATAGAACAAAAGTCATAAAAAATAAACCTCCTTTCACCGTACAATGAAAGTTGGCTTTGGTATTAGCTTAAGAGGTACTGTATATTTTCCCAACTTAACATTATGTCTTCTGCTTAAATTTTTTGATGTTTCTTTTTCAACTGAGTTCTGTAATTAAAAAACTTTATTCAATTTCCCTTCACTCAAATGAATCGTATTGTTCTTTGAATTTAATTCAAAACTCATGATTTTGTTTTAAACTTATAATTTAATTAAATGCAATTTCCGCAATGCAAATTTTCACTTTATCTTTCACAACTAAAACTTAAAATAGAATTCTTGGGATTTCAAAAGAGAAAATAGAAAACTACCCAAAATATTTCTCAAAGCCAAGTGAAAAAAATTTCATTTATAGAAACAAACTCTTTACATGAAATTGTAGCATCAAGAATTTTTGAAAATTATAGCAGTTAGTTTATAAGTTTAAACTTTTATTAAATTTACTAGAAATAAATTCCCTCACTTTATTT
The DNA here is from genome assembly GCA_034699725.1 of Friesea truncata. Classification (NCBI taxonomy): domain Eukaryota; kingdom Metazoa; phylum Arthropoda; class Collembola; order Poduromorpha; family Neanuridae; genus Friesea; species Friesea truncata. Next base: position 42,972 of record JAQGCN010000016.1, on the reverse strand, counting down.
TTATATCTCTTTGAAAAGAAATATAGTAATTTTTTTTGTTTCAAATATTCATAATGTTTAAATTCTTAATTAAGTATATATTTTTAACTTACCATTTTCTTATCCCGTTTCCTACTATCGAGATTTAGATCTTTTTGTCACTGGTGCTTTCTTGTCAAGCGGATGGAGTAAACTGAATGAAGGGAGAATTCCGTTCCTTGGTTTTGTGTTAGGAGAGAAATTTGAGTTTTTCGAAGAGAAAGCGGAGAAAGTGTTTCTGAGTAATATCTGCGGCAAAGGCCGAATTCACCCAAAATTCTCTCCGTCAGATCCACTTTTACTCTTCAAAAAATCAGAAGGGAAGAAACTATCTCAACCTCAAGACTTTCTTTACTAACAAATAACTTCAAAAGAAAAGATCAAGATTTCCATAAGACTTAGCATCAAAATCAATTCAAAAAATTATCTGAACTACAATTTCATTACATAATAAAATTAGCATAAAAGATATAAAATATCAACATTTCAACATTTACTTTTATCCATGACAGCATGTGTTTTATAATACCACTAACCTTATACTAAGGGACCGAAATTGCAAAAAACTTTTACAATAAAAAGGAAATATTTTTATTAACTCCTTAACTCTCATTCAAAGATGCTGTTTCTGAGCATAAGGTCACGAACATTTACCAATTTAACCCCAGACAGTTTCTATTGAAGTGTGGAATTTCTCATAACAATATTCAATATTTCCGATTTCCGAACTTAATTTTTTGGAATTCATTTTTGGAGTGTATCAACAAATGTGAATTTACTCCAACATTGCACACAGCTCTACTTTTTTATATTCATTTCAATTCCAACTTTCACTCTCACCATCTATTTAATTTTTCTAATAATACCATTTTGTTCATTTTAAGTAATGAGGCATTTACGTTTGAAAATCTCGTTTAAAATAAAAAGAAATGAAACGGTTGGTTAGCATAAGGACGCTAAAACCTTCAACTCGTGTTCGTTAGCACGTAACTTATGCTCCGTAGCATTAAGGATAAGCATTTCTGTAAACCAATTACGTAATGCTTGTACTCAGAATCATTTCTCATCTGAAGTACCATAATAACTTATTCGGGACCCTTCCATGCTAAGGTTAATCGGAAAATAAATTTGGGAGCAATTTCCTGACCTCGATCCGGTTCTAATCGGAACTCAACCAATTAATCATACCGTGTTTCCCATCCTACTTTTTCTCAATTTTTGGAATAGGAAAGACAAAAAGTCTAGATATTTAGCTATACGGGTAAGAAGAGATAGAACTAAAATCCAAATCCAAATATTTACTTTGTGTACTACCACTACGGTCTTCTTCTCTCTTCTAGAATCTGACTCCAACCTCTCAACAGGAAACCATTACTATTACATCCACTTATGCTTCTATGCTTATTCACTTATTAAAAATAGAATTATTTCTTGAGGTTGATAACGTGAAATAATAATAATAAATTGTATATTTCTAAAATGAAGTGGGGAGATGGAGAGTGAATTAGGGTGTTTGGGTCATCAATCAATGTTAAGCGGATGACTCTGGGCGGGTGTCACCTTCTCATCCGTCAACTTTCGCGGACAGCCTCACTTTCACTCAGAAATTCAACGTCCACGACATTTCTTCCCGATTTTAGAATGTTTTCAAAGGTTTGAAAATTGGAACAACTTTTTTAATAATTGACTTTTAAATTCAGATATAGGAGGTCAGATATGACAGTTTTAAAATTTATTTAACGTTAACGAACAACTTGACACTTAATTAAGTTAGTCAAGATTAAGTAACACAAAGACAAGAAAAGCACAAGACATAAGAAAAACTGATTGACTGGAATTGTGTCTTGTTTAATTTTCTTATCATATCTTGGATCACAGTTTTAGCCTAACCCTTCTATTTGAATTAAAAATTTCCGGCATAATTTGTCAAAGGTCCAATATTTTACATTATATATTGTCCAATGTCCCATTCCCATTACTTTCCATTAGAGAATGAGGAAGGAAAGGGGCTCAATTCAGACCACCAACAAGTTTACGTTTTTCTGTGCATGGCTTCAAATTACGAACTATGGACACACTTATCAGGAATTTTGGGAAAGTAGGATCAAATCCCTCTTAAATCCATCCATTTCGTTTTGGTTTTGCTTTGAAAATTCTAAGACTTTAAATCCTAAAATCAAGACCAGGATTAGTAACGGACCAATTAATATTCGAATCACCTATTCTCATCTTTATTCAACTCTTCCACTTTCACCAATTTCTCAAACTTAAAGGCGCAGTTCTAATGTTACATACATACAGTTTTCCATTACCATTTGTCAAGGACCTACTTCAAAACACTATAAAATTCACCTTAATTTTATGCTTCCATACACTAATTACCCACACGCTACTACTCAAAATTTTGAATTCAGGTAATTAAATGTGGGTTGCAGGTCTCAGAACTACTTTTCATGTACTTAAATCCTATACATATTTTAAATCAAAGCTTGTATTTGAAGTTAGCCAAAATGGCTATAATTATGGATGTAGAATCACATAATCTAAAGAACCCCAAATATTCTCGACATGAATGTTATGTGATCTTTCATTATTAACACCTAATTCAGATTGAAAGACGAAATACCTTTACGGAATTTCGTCGAAGAAACAATAAGTCGTTGAATAGTAACAAATTATTCTTATCCTTACAAAAATTTATAGCATAACTCATAAATGTGAGAAAAGTAAAAATTTAGTTTAAAAGCAAATGATTTAATTCAATGTCTTTTTTAAAGATTAATTCAAAGTAAATCGTAACATCAAAAAGTTTAGTTCCGAATCATAAATCTATGAACAATTATTCTATTATTGTGTTTCAACATTACATTCTATAAGACGACTTGCAGGGTTTTTGATTTTATTAATGTTGTAAAAAATTTTTAGAAGTTGTAAATGCGAAGAAGCAATTGGAAACCTCGAATTTTTTGGTGCACCTGTCAGAAAGTCTTATTAATGAAATTTATGAAGGAAAGAGAAATACCACAGGAGCGACATAATTAAAATTACTCACCTTGTATTTGTGGATTCTAATTCCTTTTCTCTTTCATATTTCAATAGAATTCTAGAAGAAACAAAAGAAAACGAAGATCCACTTTCCCCTGTCGACGTCTCATTTTCAGAAGAGAAATAAATCATTAACAAAAAGAAAAGATCCGTTTCGTTCTTTCTTTCCTTCATACTGATTCCTTTTCTCTTTACCTTCTCATACCATCGTCATTAGCATTCATACCCCTACACATCACTTTCCCTTTCTCTACTATTCAAAAATGAAATTCAGCTATCGTCCACTCAGTCACTAACTCCCAATCCCAAATCACTACTTACTCCTTTGAATTATTTATATTATAGCCTTTAAGCTATACGCAACCTAAAATTTTACAATAGAAAAAATATTTCTTTCTTTCTACGCAAGAATATCTAAACACTAAAAAAATTCAAAGTAAATATTTGAAGGTACTGGACTTTTTTAAGCAAAACTATGGATTTTCTTTAGGGTTTATTATGAATATGATGTGCTCATGAGATAAATGATGAAGAATGAAAATATTACATTTTAAGCACGCGATCGAATGATGAAAAGAAGAACATCGTGCATGTGTATTTTTTTTCAGGAAAAATGAATTTTTCCGATTCCGAATCCTTTTTATTTATTTCTAAAACGGCAACTTCAAGAATACTATGTATGTACTGGGAAGGGGACTTGTGAATTATTTGCGCTGATTTACTTTTATTGTCTTTTGTTTTCCTTGAGGAATCTCATTTCTTGCTCCCACTCCTACGCTTTCTCCTCCTTACAATTCTAAACGAATTTAATCGTTTGGAAAAAATACACTTGTTGATTTAATTTTTATTACACTCAATTTATACTCAATGTCCAATTTCTTTTCTGCTACTAACTAATTATTTTGTGCATTTTTATAATATATTGCATTAAGTTTTACGAGCAAGCTCTCTTTGACTGTTCTGCGTATAGAAACAAATCAAAAACAATTGTTATTTGTTAGCCTTTAGAATGATAATAATAATATTTTAATAATTATTTTGCTGCTATACTAAACGTTTTAGAAATTGAAAATGATGTAATAAGAAGTAATAAGTCTGAGTATCAAAGTTAGTAAAATAAATCAGACTCAAAGTCGAAAACTTGGATTTTCAAGAGATAAAATGTTAAAACATCCGAAATTATCTGCCAAAATGAAAAGTTAGTCTAATTTTAGAGTTTGAGAATTTCAACATAAATTAAATTACTTAAAGGAACAAGAAGTAACGAAAAGTATAGCTTTTGGTTTTGAGGTCAAAGTTGTGGTGAAAGCTACAAAAATATTTCTAGGGATGAAAAAACTTGAAAAGTTTTTATAAATATGATAAATGATTGCAAAAATAATTAAATTATTCTAGAATTCGTTTGAATTCTTTAAAATTTTGTGTTTATTAAAAGAAGCTATAAAATGAAGTTTGATTATTGTTATAATAAAAAATTTAGGTTTTATATTATCTGTTGTTGAAATGTATTAGTAATAACTATTTGATTTAGAATTGAGTCGTGGTGTGATATCTCGTTATCTGATGGAAGTGGGATAATTCTTTGAGAGAAAAGAAGAAGAGAAAGCATAAAAAACTGAATCTGAGGCCTTAGGAATGAGACGCTTGCGTTGGGGCAGATGTCCCATTCCTTTCTCTTTGAAAGTTTTGGGTTAGTTTTAGTTTAGTCCATACGGTTCACTCTTTAGGGTTACTTTTACTCTCTTCGCAAAATTCAAAGTGAAATTTCGGAAGTCTCGGTGAAAGTCGGGCCTTCAAGTCACGAAATTCCTTTTCCTTCAAACCTCAACCGCCAAAAAATACACTCATTTTCATTTCCTAAAGCGGCAGAACTAGTCGAACTTGTCCACTTTCTTCTACTACTCTCCAAATTGGACGTTACTCCGTGAAACGCATGCCATCGGTTCAAAAGTTCAACCAATCACAGAATCATCCAACTTTACTTTACAAACTTTTGATTAAAGAGTCTTAACTCTCTCTTGTGATTTTTCTATTCTTTTTTGATTCCACTTCCTTATTCAAATAAAACCTAATTTACGAAGAGTGAAAGTTCAGAGGTAAGTCAAATCAATCATTATTTTTTTCATTTTTTTTTCAGAAGAACTTCCACTTAATTACTATAAAAAATATTACTACCTTTGCATGTTGTGTTACCATTGTTATCTCCAATTTATGAATTTTTTAAATGTAATTAAAAATCTAAATCAATTTACTATCACAAATTATTTTGTTATTTAAAAAAATTGTAGATCAACAATTTTGAATTAAACGGAAAAACTATCATTGGTTAAAATAGCTTGGTGAGTAAGGGAGCATGCGCGTAGATGATAATGTTTTATTCAGGAATCCTTTTCGATTTAAGTAATTTTAAAAATGAGGCAATTTGTCATCTATTGAATTTACACGATTTATTTTTATGATATATTCTCCCAGTCTCAGACTTTTTAGTAAAAATTTAAATAAAGAAAATAGTTTATATTTGAATAAGATTTAAAAGCCATGAAAAATGCTTGACTTTTAAATTATTGTAAGATTTTCTCCGCCTTAGGATTCACAACTCTAAAAGTTACGACACAACTTTCTCTGAAAACAAAGAGAAAATTAAACAAGAGGGAGGAAAGGCGATGAACCAAAGAAGTTTACTTTCCTAATTTGTATTCTAGCCGAGAAAATGTCGATTTACAACGCCTAATTTAAAATTTAAAGAAATGAAAAAATACTCTTTAGAACTTTCTGATTTACAAGGACGCATTTATATGTGTCACGTCATTTTTTAAACTTCAAAGTATTATTATTCTTACGTTGTCTACAGCTTTAATTCTTTTAAAATCTTACAAACTTAAAGTTATTTTAATATCTGTTCTTGTTTTCAATTACTATAAATCTATTTTTGTAAAGTAAGATTTTGAAAATATTCTAGAGAAACTGTAAGTTATGAACATATACATATTATAAATTATAATCGGATTTAAAAGCGTAGGATGTTATTAATATGGTAAAGGAAATCCTCTCTTAAAAACTTCTTTTCAGAGAATTTTAACATCAATCACGGAAGCGGAGCCCATTATTTTTTCTTCTTCAGTCAATGACATTGACCCTGATTTCATACGAGTGTAATATTGACAGACGTTAAATGAAAAGATGATTTGACATAATTCAAAAAATTATTATTAATTAATTATTAAAATTATTGATTCTATAAAAAAGAATAATAAAGTTGTACTGTTAAATTTACAGTATAAAGCTGCTTTAATTCGAAAAGTGGACTATAAATAGATTGATTAATTTTTTGAATTTATTCAAATTTTGAATCAATGTGCAGCGGATTCTTAGTTTTGCAAATGTCTACTACTTTTTAAGATTAAATCTCTAAAATTGCTCTACTTTCCTTGACTGTTATTTTGCTTCTTGTGAAAGTCTGAAGTTTTCTCCTTTCACCTGTCAGGAGTCAGGCGTTGTTCTCCGCAAAAACAACCCAAGCAAATGTTGTATCTTGAATGATCCATCATTGATTTATTGTAATTCAAGTATCTCTATGTAAGTTCATAAATTCAATATAAAAATATTAATGTTAAAAAAACGTTTTACAATTAATAACAATCCAGTCCAAATTTTAGGGTTTAAATTAAGATCTGAAAGGTTGATTTTGTAGAGTTTTGTATTTGTTGGTTTAAATACAGATTCTGTCAGAGAGCTTTTAAAAAAGAATTTTAGAGAAAAAAGAGAAACTTAAAGAGTTCAAATTCTAAAAAGCATTGCATTGCTCAGAGGCAAATGCTATAGAAAACATCTTCACAGCGTTAATTAATTACTCAGTTCATTCAAAATCCTCTTCTCGACTTTTTAATCATATCAAAATAGCTCTTTCAACTTTAAACCTCTTCACCTGGTCTGACGTATGAGCATGGAAATTAATGATAAAATAGGGATGTGAAAGTGGAACGTATATCTCAATTTTCCAATAAGAACTTTAATTGTAATACAATTAAGTTCCCAAAATGACTTTCTCCTTTTAATAAGCTAAACTCAAAGAGACTAAAAGTTGGAGAAAGTAATCAAAGTAAGCCTTTTTATTCTAGAATTCGAAGAAGAATGAGCTGTCCATTTAGTGGTGGTAGGGGTGCTTCTACCCTAGGTTCAAACTTGGGTCACCGAGGGTCACACACTCACGCACCAAGCATTGACACTGGTTTAGGAGATGATCTCAATTTGTCATCATTAAGTTCTGCTATTATTGCTCTTATTGTACCACAGGTAAGTATATAATATATTAATTAGTTTCTACATTTTTGGCGTTAAAATAATTAAAAAAGATGGAAGAGTTCAAAAATTTAATTTACTTGAGTTGAATTACATTCTCTGCTTTCACTTTGTTCATAACCCTGTCAAAGTAACTTTTAAAGAGAAAATGAAAGTAAAAAGATAAAAGGCTTCACACAAAGACTTCTTGTCCTTGCTTTCTATTTTTTTTTACTTTTTTCTTTTTCATCGCCTTGAGATGATAAATAACATGAGATCCGGAGGAAATCTTTCTTGTGTCTGGTCAGGTCAGTGGTTTTCTAACGGAACGACATTTTGGCTTTACAACACAAGCTTCTTAGTTGTGCGTGGTGAGAAATAAGTTTTAAAGTATAGCAGCAGAGAAAGTTAGAATCGAAAACTGTAGACAGCAACTTTTAAGAAGGGTATCAGCAACTTAAGACAACAACACCTGGGGCATTATTCTTTTATTTAAAAAAAATTGTAATCAAAACTTAAATTAAGAAAATGATTGGGAATATTTATAATTGGTTGAATAAGAGATTTTATAATTGAAGCTTTTGTTTTGAAATTAAGTTTCATCATGCAAAGTGGATGAAAGAAAATTGTATTTAAGTTTCGTCTTTTCGTGTTTAGTTGTTGATTGTTGATGAGGATAAATGATTGAAGGAGGGAAGGGGGATCGAAATTCTTGGCTCTTGCTTTGCGTGTCCATCTCATAGGACGAATTGGCATGTGAGGAACCAATTTCAAGAATTTCTAAAAAGAAACCATCATTTTACCCACAAAAAACTTTCCTTTCTCAATTTTCAAAGAATCTAAAAACTTTCGCTTACATCGTTATTGTGGTTTCTGCAAAAAAAAAAACTTTTTCCTCAATGAAGAATTCCTTAACACCCAAAAACTTTCTTTAATTATTTAATTCTAAAAAAAACTTTCATTCGTTCTTAATCCTTCTGTCTCGTCTCACTTGCCATACACTAACCCCAATCTATCAATATCAATAACAATTTAAAGGTAAACTTTAAGAAAGAATTTAATAATTCTTTTAACTCAATACACAAGTTGCACTTTTAAGAAAAGTTTTAAATCGATCAGACTAGTATTTGTTCATTATTCGTTTATTTCTTTCTATGACTGTTTATGATTTGACGCAACAGGCTTTTTGTTATCAAATTGTTATGCATGATTCGTTTTTGCTGAATAAAGTATAATAAATAGACGAAAAGGATTTCCTGAGTCTGTGTTTGTTTAAACTTTGGAATCTTCCAGAATTCATTGCATAAAGTGCTCGAAAGCTCACTTGGTATATAAAGAAAGCAGGCTGGTGAGAGATTGACTATTAGCAGAATTGACAACCGATGATACAAGATACACGTATATAAGCTTTTCTTCTATTTTTAATTTTAGTTTTTTAATTAATTTTATGATTACGATATAAGAAACCAGCCTTTCGTCCATTTCACAGTTGACTTAGATTTCTAATTAATTAAGCTTGGAAATATATGGTTTCTATAATTTTGCGCTTATTTTAATATCTGCAACCTGCCACCATGGGTATTTATTAGTAGAATTTTCCATTTTAGTACTATTCTAGTGAATGAGAAAATAATTTGGCAAGAAACTTCTATGAAAAACGAGTAAGACCCAACCAGCAGTGTGTATAGTTGAACATGGAAATTACTACGAATGTACCATCTGTATTTTGAAAGGAGAGACAGATTAAACAATTGTATGCAGCACATCGTTAGAATAGAATTTCTTTCTCACTCTTGGATCCTTCTTTAGTTTGTTTAACATTGAGCTATGGGTCATAATACATTGGAATCGTGGATAAGGTTTTGTTTGTAATATGAGTTAAGGATTATAAATGTATTGTATACATGATATCTTTTATTTGAAGAAGGATAGAATGAGGATAGGGGTAATTTAAGCTCACATTTCCTAAACTTTCTCTTTTGTTTTCCACGTATTTCTTTTTTTCAAACGGAGGATATGGATGGAAAACATTTCTCTCTTTCTCCTTTCTCACTTTATTTAATCTCTCTTAATCAAAGCTAGAAGGGATTTTTTCCTTTACTCCAAACTTTTTCACAAAGTTTCAAAACAACAAAAATCAAATTCAAAACTTTGAACTTTGATATTCTTAATTTTTTAGGAGAGGATAGAAACGAGAAAGTCACTTTCGCAACTTTTGTTAATAATAGCATCAAACCCCATTTCTTCTCAACTTTAAATTCAAGAAGCGTCTATTCATTGTCCTGGATTTTGGATGTAAAAATAAAACCGCTCGCTCACAAATAACACTACACAGCAGCAGCAGCGCAGCTTTCTGTAAATTCAACTGGTTGATTTGTTTTAACCGTCTGCTATATTTTCAAGAGAAAGAGATTTTAGAAACTTTTCACACTCGCAGCTCACTTTCACTTTATTGAACCTATTTTGGAAACTCATTTAAAAATTTTCCGATGCTACTCTACTCACAAATGTTTCTCACATATCAAGCTTATCAGAGTCCCTGTGGGATATGGAGACAAGATAGGGTCTTTCACTTCATTCCCACCGCAACCACAACTTCTAGGTTTCATGAAGACAGAAATGAGGACACATTACACTGTCTCTGATGTGCTTACCTCATCTTTTGAGAGAATGAATGACAGTCCTTTCTCTTTCTATCTTACTGTCGTGACTTCTAAAAACACCATTCCTTCATTTCGATAATCATTGAGATCATTTATTACAAGACATTTTGTTGATTAATTCTTAAGTATAAGAAGTCACGTTGTTATTTTCTATTTTGGGCTTTGAGTAAAATGTTCACTATATTTGGAAGTCAGCTACAAACAGTTCAAACAATTCGCGTGCCTTTCAGCCACATGGAAGAATGATCAGTTAAAATTTAATATATATACACGCTTTCTTCTGTTTTTCATTCATTTTCTCATTACTTTCTTCGAAATATATTTAACTATTTATAGCAGAGAATGAATATATTAGTTTTAATCAGATTAGTCATAATTACAATACGGTTTAGTAATTTTTTTGGTTGATTTGATCTCGGCTTGTTGCCAGGAGATGATCCTTGTTGAATAATAGGGATTGGAATTAGAAGTTTAGATAATCGTTAGCTTATGTTCACGTGGGTGGGTTAGTACGTTAGACTTTAAGGGTGTGGGGGTGGCTCTTGGGATTCGAATTTCGGACAGAGACAGACGGCTTTCCCTTCCGCTCCACTTCATCCAAGTCTCATCTCACGAGATTAACCACAATTCCCATTTAACCCAAGTCCACTATACTATACATACCCACAGTCCATTTACTCAAGTAATCCACCATCCAAAAATATTCAGGATTAGAATCAACCAAACAAATACTTTATCGTTGACATGTTATGTGGCCCATGCGACAGCTTCGAAGTCTATTGGTCAACTCTTAGCAATTCATCATGAATTGCTTAAATTAATCATTTAGAATATCGTTAGGATAGATACAGAATTTTGCATTATTTTGGTTGAATTCTGGCCAACACTGTTTTTTAAATTCAAACGAGAGATCAGATAGTCTATAAGATCCGTTTTTTCTTTCATGCTTTTACAAATTCTTTCTCTTTGTCATGGTTGTCAAATACTGTGTTCATACTCTTACAGAAATTGGTTAAAAGAAAAATTGCTAGCCAGCTTGAATTCTAAAGCATCCTGTGGTTGAGTTGTATTACTTATAATATTCTTTGACCAAGATTTGTGGAAAGGTTGGATTATTATTAGAATTAGAATTTTTTTTTGCATATGATCTGTTATTGAAGAAAGTTATTGATCTCTGTATTTGAAAGGGAAACGAATGTTTTGTGCCTTGAAAGATGAGTGAAAACAAAAAAGAAAAGATGAAAGGGAGTAAAGTGCCCTGGAGCTTATCTCCGATTGGGCCTTGGCAACAAAAAGAAAACGAAAGCACTCTTCACTACACGCAACCTTTTCCTTTTTATCTTCCAATTCAATTTCCATAACGGAAAAAATATCAACACCACACCCCTTCTCTTTTTTCTTTTGTGCTTTTTACAAAATTTAAATTGAGGTAGTAATATAAAGCGTGAAAAGTAAGGAACTTTTTATTATTGCACAACTCGTAAAAAATGAAACTCATCAGTTGGATTCTCAAATCATCTGGTGCATAAGAGCGAGAAAGAGGAGAAAGTAGGAGAAATGAAATTCGTCGTGATCCTTACGAAACTTTATGCACCTGGGAAAATATTTTGTCTTTAAAAGAAAAAAAAAAGGAAACATGAGCTCTTGAGAAATGTTGAAAATATTTAAATATAGAATCATATGAAACTTATAAGTTTTAATTGATTTAATGAAAATATATCTTTTATAAGTTTAGTTAACGCTATGTAATGTCGCTTTAGAGAAAAATAAATGCCTGGAGAAAGTATGTTATGAGTACGTAAGAAGAATTATGTGGGAGCTGTTGGTATGCATTTTAAGGGTAGGTTGGATTATTTCTTGAATATTTTCCTACTTTCTAGAAAGGATCCATCAGTAGTGAATTTTGTGTATGAGCAGCGTGAGAATTTTATATTCCAGGCAGGAATTTCAAGACACACGCTCCATCCTCCACAATTCATCTCCAGGTTTTACTCTCTGTCAAAACCTTAGGCCCATTTCCATCCTTATATGCTATGTTGACTCCAGTTTACAATCTTCAATAACATTACATCAACATAATTTTCAAATTTTACAAAAATTGTTTCAAACCAAGGTCTTTCAGATCAATTACGTTGAATATAAACTTTCAAAATTCTAATTTAGAGTAAAAAGATTTTTTTTCTTTTAAAAATGACCAACATAACTTTATCTTATTGAAGATTCACACTATTTGTACTCCAAACTCATTGAAATTCTTATTAAATTGTGTTTTTCATTTTGTGTTCAATTTCCTTTTATTGACTTTCTAGAAGGAGGCAACAGGCAGTATAGTAAGTAAAGTAAGACGAAGGCGGTTTCTGAGAAGTAAAAAATAACTTCAGGTTCTTCTACCCACTCACTACTGACTCCTACTACAGAAAATATTTGAGTGAATTTTTTTCTTTCTCTCTGTAGAAAGAAGAGAAAGAGGAAAAGAAAGTGAGGCCATCATCATCATTTCACTTACGGGAAGTGCAGATGTAACTCACCTTTGGATCTAAAGAAAATTCAGCCAAAAATCAATTCCGATTTTTCTCTTGGGTTGAAATGGCTTCCGGAATTTTTGGGTCTCCTGCATAAATTCCCATTTCTAAAATATAATAGGGCACCTGGACTCAAAATTCAATAGAAAAATCTAACCTATACCACAAAATTCACAAATCTCACCTCCATTTATCACATAAAAAACTTCTGACAGGAAAATTTAATGGTTGACCTATTCTCCCATATGACTAAAAATATACCATGTGGAATAAAATGGATGCCACACTAGAAGTATCTTTCAATCTATCAAATAACATATTTTACACAACGATTTGCACTTGATCCCCTAATTTTATCAAATAGTTTATAAGAAGGAAATATGATTGACAATTCGATATTTACAAAATATTAAATTGTAAAATTCAAACGAAACGAAAGTTATTTTCTTAATAATATGTGCATCAAAGGAAATATTTTCTAAAGAACATATTCAAATTAAATTTTTTGGATATTTAAAGGAATAATATATGACTCTGCTGAAATAATTTTAAAAAATGGGATGGTTTGTATAAAGCATGGATAACAAATTATACCAAAGTTTACTTTGAGTAACTAATTGTGAATGTGAATGGATGTGAATTTCTAAGCCTTGCGTTTTGTTCTTTTGATTCACTTATAATTAGGCTATTATCCTTTTTTCTGTAGGTGAGATAAAATGGATGCTGAAAACTTTTAATAGCCATTTTCTCTAGTCAAACTTTTTTTCACATTATGTTGAATCCTTTTAATTGAATTAAATTAAAACACTTTCTCCTTCTTCTGAGTTATACCCTGTTCTTAAGTTATATTGCTAATGAAGAGAGAATCAACTATGTGTGAAAAAAAATATAAAAGGATGAGAAAGGCCGGAAATTGGAAGTTGATACTCTTATTATAATAATAATAAGAATTAGGGTTATAATGAAACTGTGAATTTATTCATGTGTAAAATTGAAGTTTCAGTTTCAGAGTAAAATTTCCATAATTCAAGGAAATGAAAGTGACACTTTTAAGAGTAAAATAGGAATTTAATAAGATTCCTGTAGATATAAATCAGTTATAAACCAATTCCTATTCTTATACACTCACACACACGCGTCCTTAAATATCCTGTAAAAAATATTCCATGTGCCTCACGTATTTCTTTTGAAGATCCGTCGGTATAACTAAACGGAATGTAATCTCTTCTTTGTTTGCTTCTTGTCCTTATTTATTGAAGAGTAAAATACATTGATTGAAGATTCAGTCTAAATCCCTTGAATTCAAAGCTTTTTCATTGTTTACTCAACACTAAATTTAATGGTTTTTCGTGTATTGTGTAAGATTTTATTTTATTTTCTTCCAGGATGAGCTCATTGAAGAAGCACTCATGGAACTTGAGCAAGATTCCGCCCTTTTTGGATCCATCGCTAAGAAAATAAGGTAAAATAGGTGTCCTTAATTAAAATTACGGCAGTGATTGTCTTTCATTCACTCACTTCTTATTAATTTTTTGCCGTATATTCTAAAACTGAGTATATTTTAAAACTTTTTAAATATCTAAAATTTTTAAAGAAAAAGAATAGTTAATATATCCTAATGATTTCACATTACTTTGCAATACTTTGAGCAGTAACATTGGTTATCAGTGTTTATTTGTTTATGTAAGTATACTGTGTAAAATAAAATACTTATAATTTCCTGCCATGTTTAATTAAATGTTACAAGTTTTTCCCCAGATTTTATTAAACTGAGGTTTGTATTTTCTCATTAGAAGTAAAATGGTGGTTGTTAAGTGTGGGTTAATTTGAAACGAGACAAGATCCATTAGAACCTAAAATAACAAACAGAAACTGAAAGGGTTTTCGACTAAAAAGAAAATACAATTTGTGCTTTAGGACAAAAACCACGACGTAAAAGTTCAGAAGTCGGGTCGTCGGTCATGCCTCTAGGAAATAAAAATCAAGTTGACACCCAACCCACCCTCTTCTTCTAAAAACATTCTTTAACCAATGTAAAATTTTTATTAGTTTTGTAAAACATTAAAAAAATTTATGAATAATACAATTTGGAATATTTTTTATTTCCTGTTAATTTTAGGTATAAAAATGATGATTATATTTCTTGTGAATTCGCGTAAAAAAATTTCATTAGTGTCTCTTGATGATCGTAAACGGTTGGAATTTTGAGAATTAAAGTTTCTGTTCCATCCGCTTTATGTTAAGTCTGATGAGGTTTTTATGAGCCTCAATTTTGACTCCCTCAGCAATTCACCTTGACTCCAAATAAAAATCTTTCTCACTCAGCACATCTATTAAATTCTACTTTTATTTCCATCCATTAAAGATCAAGTACATACAGATAAGTAAAAGTACTAATGAGAATCTCGTTTACTTACTCAATTCTTAAAGAGAAAACACTATAAACTACACACATCTTCCATTTTTGAAAGGAAGCACATCGCAATTTACATGTCATAAATTTTGATTCAAAGGCATATAACTTCTAAACTACATTCGCAAAACCATAAACTAAAGCACTTCAGAAATAAATATTATGAGTGAGTTATTATTATTATTGCATAAAGCAAAAAATAATTAGTGATTTAAATCTAAACTGACGTCATATGCGCATTAGATCCTTTAGAAAATGATGAATGATGTTTCAATAACCAATACTGTAAATTAAAAATTGTGTTTCTTATTATCAATTATTTGGAGAAAATTAACCCTATTTTCTCTGAGATTTCTCCCGTCGTGGCATTTAATTCAATCGGGCGAAAACATAGTGAGTCAAGTCAGTATTCATTTTGAATTGAATAATTTTCAACGAAAAAATCAATATTGTCATTTAAGTCTCATCATTGGTTGGAGCATTTGTTATTTGAAATATTTGCTATGATCAAAACTGATTCCGGATTATTTTTTACAATTTTTAGAAATTATGTGTTTATTAAAAAATGCAAGTAAAATTCATAAACATAAAGTCGGAAAGTAGCCTCATCTTTTTCAGCTACGTTGGAATAGTTTTAAAAATTGAGGCATCATTTAGTCAGTTTGTTTTTATTAATTTAAGTTAAGTAAAACTTAACTCATTTGACCTTTAGGGCATTTCTTCTTTTAAAATATTCCAATGGTTTTTTTAAAATTAGTATCAGGTGAAGTAAATTTAAATTTAATTATCCTCATCTCACCTCGGGCGGTATGCTTTGAACAGTATTTTGAATCTGACTACAAAAGGGATTCTTTATGGAAGGAAAGGTACGAAAAAGGAAATAAACCTTCTTATGAAAGTTTTAGTTTCACTTTCAATCAAAGTGCGTTTCCTACTCTCCGGAGAAATGTTAATTGGCTTGTCGTAAACAGAATTTGCACAAAATATAAGCTTACTCCATATACATAGAAACATATGCAAATCAACATCAGTCATTTTAATTAACCTTCTTACAAAGTTCCAAAGGGACTACCTGTCAAATAATTTTAAGTGAAATTTCTTTAGAAATGAATTAATAAGTAGAAACGGATCTTGTAGTGCTTTAACATAGATATGAATACTTTTATTTATAACTTTGATTTCAGTCAGTAATAAAG
Source organism: Friesea truncata (assembly GCA_034699725.1). Lineage (NCBI taxonomy): Eukaryota > Metazoa > Arthropoda > Collembola > Poduromorpha > Neanuridae > Friesea > Friesea truncata. The sequence continues at coordinate 26,837 of JAQGCN010000016.1, read as the reverse complement.
AAAGTTACCAAATAAAATATCACAAAAGAGATGATAAGGGAGAAAGTTTGTACTTTCTCCAGCAAAGAGAAAAGTTTTCGTTTATTATTGGTAAATTAAAGTTTATGTTTTAATGATTTTTATTGTTTTCTTATAATTCGTCGTCTGATGATACGTATATAATTTCTTTATGTTTTTCTTATAGATCCAATCTTAAATTGAGTCCTACAGCATCATCATCACCTTCAGATACAAAAATTCGTGTAATGAAAACACGATCCTCGGCTGAGAATCATTTCAGCGACATCACAAGAATCTTAAGTGAATTTTCTAATGGTGAGTCAAAATAAAAAATTAGCCATAACTTAACCTTCAACGTTCTTCTTTACCGTAATGACACAATTGATCTTTTTCGTAAAAAAAAGAGGCGTCATTTAAACCTTGAGAGATCAAAGTTTGTGATTGGGATTCAGAGTCGTTGGAGCCATAATTGACATTTCGTGGACGTGATAATCATTTGAAAACTCATCTCATCCATTCACAGAACTTCAAAATCCTTGAAATGATAAATTGATCCCACGACCACCATTTTCTAAATCATACCAAGCATATATCCTTCGTAGCCTAAGGAAAGAAAGAGAAATGTGGTCCAGTTTTTAAAGTGAAGAAATATTCTCACTCATTTTTTATTTTTCAAGTTAAACTCAAAATTTCTAACAAATTATGAGAAATATTTCCATCTGTCTTCGTAACTACATAACTTTAATATACCGGAAACATATAGTGGAATTACACAACAACAATATTTTTAAAGTTCTGTAGAAGCTGATGGCATACATTTTCATAACATCCTATTGGTGATTTTTTAATATTAGTTTCTACGAATGTATATTAAAATTTAAGATGCTTTTAAATATGTATTAAAATTTTTTAAAATTTATTATTGTGCCTACTCAAGAAAAAACTCAAAAGAAAATGAAAAATCATATATTTTTTGTTGAAATATTGATCATTTTCCTTTATTCAAAAATTTATTTCCAGAGAAATCAGCATTAGTTACAGCAGATTTGCTTTGAATGTAAAAAGAAAAAGTTTAGATTCTTTTCTTCGTCTAAAAACTTTTTAAAAATCGTTATCTGATGGAATAAGTCTGAGTGACAATGAGAGATTTTTTATATTTCTACCACTACTACTTGTAGTAGTATGATATGGATAATTTATGAGTGTTTTGATGAGTTGCTTAGAGTGTGTGTGGTTTTTGAAAAGAAGAATTTATGAAGTTCTACTGCCTGGATTTCATTCCATCCCAAAAACCTTTGCTCACTCCTCCTTCGAAGTAAATAAAGGAAAAGCGAAACGGATCCGGATGCGGCGGAATTGACTGATTCCAACAACTTTCTCCAGAGAAAAGAAGAAAAAACTGAATGAGGTTTCTCCATTTCTTATCTCAATGAGTAGAGAACCTAAAAAACAAGAAAAAAGAAATTTCTCTCAATTTGCCTCATGGCTTAGTGCCAGTATCCTCCAGATGACACAGAAACACAAGACTAACTTTATAACGCACGGCTAAACATTATTTTCAAGGGTTGTCTTTTCTACCTGTCAATTACTTATAATAATAAATACTAAAAATCCAATCCTATTACAAAGCAATTCTACTAACTAAACTGTTTTCTTTGTAGTAACTTCTGCTTATAAACCGGTATTGTAAAATTTTATAAACTAAGAATTTGGAAGTAACTAAAATCCTCAGCGTCCATTTCTAAAAAATTTCCACGGTTAACTTCTTGTTCCTTTTTTTGGCTCATATTGTTTCCTTGGTGAAGTTTTGGGAAAATCCTTTCTTGTATCTTGGAATATTGCTTACTCTGACGCCTTGCCTTTGGCTTTTGTTGTGGTCTGGAAATTCCAAGGGATAATGGTCCCTCATTTGCTCTCCTCATTTTCTTTTCTTATGAGTTCAAGCGGTTTCCGAAATTTCTTACCGTCGTCTTCTCGTTCATTCAACCTCCTTGACTTCATTTTTATTTTAGGAGAGAACGATTTCATAAAAGTGAAAACGACGGTGTTATCCTCCTAACGGAAACCTATTAACACCAACACTCAAAAAACTACGATTACTCACATTCCACAAAAATTCTTAAGCAACCTTATGCTCTTGTTCAAAATGGCCCATTCTAAGATCCATTCTCACGAAATCACAAAAGGTACCATTCAACAAAAGGTTGTAATTAAAAGAAACCATGAGCATATCTTCCTTTTGTAATGTAGAATGCAAAGTCTGTATTTACATCTTAAATAACACGGCTTAAATAACGTTAATTTTTTTCTCCAAAAAATTAAAAAGCCTAGAAATTAACTATTAATAATCAATATATTCGAGAAATCCACACAAGTTTTTATAGAATGGCTTACAACTTATATTTTGATTTTGTGTTGATAGATTTTTAAAATTGGATTAGAGCAATTTCCTTTTAAAGTAGCATCAAACAAACTTTCACCGAGGGAAATGAATTTTTTTCATTTTAATGAAAAAAAAAACGAAAGTTTATTAAAAATCAAATGGATATTTTAATATTGAAATAATTAAAATTACTCTAACCAACTAGAGTGTCTCTTCTTTTTTAAATCCAATTCTGAGAGTTAGAATTTGATTGAGAAGAAATTAATGGGGCTCTTCACATTTTATTATAAGTCCCTTAAAATTTCTCATTCCAAAGAGAACACATCTATTTAAAAGAGTCATAAATTGAAACCTTAAAACTTTGTTTCTAAAAGTAAAAGTTTTCATAGTTGTTTCAAAAACTAACTCAAAACTGAGTCTTTATTGTTGGAAAGTAAGTAAAGTATTCGATGATATCATATAATGTATAATTATTAATGAATTATTCATAAATAATGACAAATTATGTTATGAAATTTAATGCTTGTGAATCATAAGAATAGACATCTATTCCGTTTGTCATTTGTACTTCGTGTATAATATTGACATTCGAGATTCTTTCTGTAATGGAATCCATCCTAGATCTTCGTCTAATGGACTCTAGGAAGAAATTTACACCAAGTCCTAATATATATAAAAGTCAGTAGTGATAAATGTCCAAATTCTTTTGTTTCTACACTTTCACAAATCAACCCATACAGGAGACACATAAAGTCACAAACATCTTATCAAATGGCATATGACGTAAAATGTCACTTTCTTTAAAAATCTCACTTTGAAATTTTTTTTACCAGAAAGTCGTAAAACAGATACGAAGACAAAGATTTTTACATTATAAATAAATTATATAGCTCTTAACTTAAATACGCTCATATTACCCAGTTATAAAAATAAATGAAAACGTTATGAAACTAAACTTTAGATTATGTTTTTTCAATTTAAAATATTGCTTTTGTCGTCAGTGACCAGAAGATCTGCAGATCTCTCTTCCTTCCTTTATGTCGTAAAGTAGCAAACATAACCTAAGCCCCAATAATACCATTCTCATTTATTCGGATGGACATCTGAAGTCAACTTGTCCTGGCTCATTTTGATAAGACAAAAAAGAATTTAAGGATTTACCCTTTGAATCGTTGATTTGTCAAAACTCATAAAATTTTAAACTTATTTTTAAACTCTAACATTAAAGATTCATTGAATTGTGTTTATTTATTCAAAGTAATGCATAAAAATCATACAGACATTAATTCAAGCAAGAAACTGTTAAAATTTATTTTGAGAAATTTTGTATACTTTGATGGTTTATTTTTATGTAGTTATCTGAGGTTGAGTTTGGATGAAATAGTGGTTAGTAGATAAAATAAAAAAGGAGAGGAGAACACTTAAGGGTGTTGTAAGAATGAAGGTAAGGAGATGATTGGTGGAAGGGGTTTGGACTTTCTCTTTTACGTTTCTCCTTAACTTTTTGGTATTATTTCCTGTTCTTTTTCTTTCGTTTTCTCTAGAGATGCCTCTCGAATTGCTTTCTTTTTCCAACCACATTCGAGCGAGATCCAACCCTTTAATTTATGATCCCTTCTTTCTCTTGTCTCCGGAACACAAGAATAAAAAAACACACACAAACAGCTGCTACTCAACTCCAGACTCTAAACGATCTTCTTATTGCATGAAAGGACCAACATCATATGTGAAAATTCCAGATTCTATTTCGTGTATTTTCTCTAAAAAAGATTATTTTTCAGTCAGAATCCTTTTTCTACAATATTTCACGGTAGACAAAAGTGTCAAATTAACCCATTCCTTTTTAATGGCTGTTTTTAAGTTTGGATTTAGGGTTGATGACCCTCCCTTTCTAGAAATTGCTGTTGTAAACTATAAGAAGAAGAAACGTGGGAATGACATCCATAAACATTAGGAATCAATATAAACGGATTTCTATTACTTTTTGTTTTTGCAGGTGAAGACTCTGAAAACTTTATAAAAGTTTTGGGTTATGCATACTTCAATTCAGCGGTGGCATATTTTGAGCGAGCTTATCGAGCTCTTGGACCGGACTTTGCTAAGTTCCTTATCAATCTTGATGGTGTACTTGAAGTGCTCAAGCATTCAAGTCAAGGGTAAATTAATAAGTTGTTTTCGATGAATTTAAGAAGTGAGATATGTGTTTTTAGATTGGCATTGATGGGAAACGTAAAAGAAACTATAATTACGACACGTTCACCTGTGCAAACGCAACCCCTCGATTCTGTTCTTTATACAGTTGTATACAAAACTACATCCCTTGAGGCTCTCCTTGGTCCATTTTTCCACAGCATCCTAGTCTCTATATCCAAAATCCTGTATTCATCTCCAATTTCAATACTTTGTAAACCACTTTTACCGGATACAACCTCCAAAAACACGGAAACCGAATTCATTTATGAAATAAATTTTCCAATTACTGCATTTAGTACAACTGTCACTACTGAAATATCACCAGTTTCAACACGACCAAAAGATCTTAGTCTTTCTGTATGGACATTCAGTCGGGCTTTCCCTTGGCATTTTATTCTTGATAAGAATCTTTACATTGTACAATTGGGTTCAAGTCTACTTAAATTGTTTGCACCAACTTTTCTTTCTAACCAGTCGGAAACCGGATATAAAGTCACCCAATTCTTTCAATTTGTTCGTCCAGAATTAGGAGAAGGGATCTCATTCCACCGAATTTCTAAACGACTTAACACACCTTTCCTTTTGAAGCTACAAAATCTAGCCAGGAATAACGGAACTAATCAACTAGCAGAGGTAAGTGAGACTTTGACATTTTTCTTATCAACAAATTGAAAGGTATGTGGCAATTTTTTTTAGTTACCTATTATGTTGGTTTCATGTGTCCGTCCGTCTCTTACCTTTTTGGTCGTTTATACTTGTTACGATTGAGATGTAGAGATTTTTCCTCAGGTCGTAAAAGTTTCAGGGACTCAATTTGTAGAAAGAGGCGTAAAGTTAAGTTTATGATTTTGGATTTTATTTTATTTTGGACGAAAGTAAATGTTAATATCAAATGGATACAAATCTCTACAAAACTTTATGATCTCAGGCAACATCATTCTTGAAATCCAGGGTAAAGTTTTCCAAGTTTTTTTTTCAAATAAAAATTTAATACAGCATGATAAAATTGAGTTTTCCCAAATCCACAAACCAACATAATTCAATATAATTTTTCATAAAAATTCAATAGAACCTTGGGTGAAAGAGGAATTTGATCATTGAAGATTTGTATAAATTATATTCAGGAAAAATTAAATTTCATATTTCAGGGTATGGAGTTAAAAGGACAAATGATTGATTGTTGGGAATCCGAATGCCTTCTTTTCCTTGGATCTCCGTTAATTGATGGATTGGAAGGGTTAACAACGCGTGGTCTTTATATATCCGATATTCCAATTCATGATGCTACTCGAGATGTCATACTTGTAGGAGAACAATCAAGGGCACAGGTAACGTTTTTTCCCAGTAAAAATTAAGTCACTTCGATCAAAATCCATGATTGAAATGATTTCGTTGAAATCCAATTACCTTTACTGGATTTATTTTTTGGCTGTATAAGATGACATAATAGGATATCTTTCCTTCTAAACATGAACAAAGGGAATTTTTTGGTAAAGTTCCAGAATAGAATCTTGTTTTTTTTTGAAAGAGAGAAAAGTTGGACAGGAGAAAGTAGTTTTGTCTTTTTTCTGATTTGAATCGGATTAGAAGAAGGAAAATCCTCTTTTTTAGACATTTTTTGGGGTGTGGAGCTCGTTTTGAATAAACTTTTCTCTTATCTCTTTCACTCACTCTTTGAAAAAACTTAACTTTCTCCATCACTCTCAATTCTCTACTAAAAACCAAAACAATTTATGATCCATATACTTTACTTGAAACCAGGTACAGAAAATGAATAGGACTTTATTTCTTTAGGGAATAGATGTTGTAGCACAATAAAAGAACTCACTTTTATTTGTTTTAACAAAATACTGGACGCTTACAAAAAATTTCAATTGTACATTTGACATCACAAAAATATTCTTTTGTGAATTTGAGTTCAAAGTCCTAAATTAATATAATCAAAGAAGAAAAAGTCCTTTATGGAATATACTTTTAGTTCGAAAGTAGCTTTTCCTTGAAACTAAAGCAACAATATTACAATATGGCAATTCTGAAGCAAGAGTTTATTAAAGAATACTTTACCTACCATCACCATTTTAATTTTTTTTATATATATTTTGTTCGTAGTTTTGGGATTCTTGTAATATATTTTCCACATTATTTTTTATGTTGGCATGTCTTTCTTTTGAGGTAGAAAGTTTGTGTGTTAAAAAGTTTTTGGTTTCCGGTCCTGGTAAAAGAGATTAGCATCTTTCACTCATTCAAACTCTCACCTTCTTACTTTTGCATAAAAAGAAAAACGGAAACTCTCATTTTATATTCAAAATCTAGTAGTTTTGAGAAAGTTACTCAAAAAAGAAGAAACGCAGGTAACATCCTCATTTTCAACCTTCTGAATAATTCAATAATACCTTCTTCATGTTGAAAATTAAGACAGGCTTAATAATAATCTGAATAAAAATACCTAATATTAAAAACACTATTTTTTATTTGATAATGGTGGTGGCGTGGTTTTACTAATAAAAAACCAAAAAAACTAACACTGACTTAGATAAAAAGAAGTGACATATTTGTACATTCAGAATCTGATTTTGTAAGACTTTGAAGAATAGTGTAAAAATCACCCCTATTTTCTAGTGACTTAAATCCTAACCTTTATCAAAAATACGAATCGGAAATTGGAGTGTGTTGGTCCGACAAAGGAAAGTCTTTATATTCAAAAGGAGAAAGGTGGACTCAGATTTCCAAATCCGTTATTTTCATGAAATCTTTTGCTAAATCCTCTTGTCTGTCTGATTTTAGCTTAGAGCATCAAATTTAAATGATGAAGTGTTAGTTGAAACTAATCCCTCTTAACAAAATCAAATTCATATTAAATAAATCAACAACTAATCTCTGTGAAATTGAAAACCAAAGATTCAAAAGAAATTAAACCAAAGATTTTCTCTCTGAGAATATTTTGATTTGATATCCAATGTTCATTTAGATTTTAGGTTGAGAGAGACCTTTCTTAATTTGGTATTCTCGTAATATTTTTTACAGTTTTCCGTTATACTTATTTTTGCTGTGTTTTGCAACACCTTGCTACATATTATTTTAAACAAATGCTAATCTGTCTTGTTGTTTTCTTAGAAAGATCTCATTATTGTAAGATTTGAAAACGAAAGTGAAATACGTGAATTTAAACTGATTCACTCGCTCGCATCACAAAAACTTCAGCTTGATCCTACTAATACTAAAGACATTTCTCCTGTTGTAAAGTTTCATTTTTCCAATCTAAACACGCTTGACTTGCAATTTATTTTTTTAGAGAAAATTTTCCACCTGTGTGTTTTTATTTCCAATGCCTAAAGGTAAAAGTGAAAGTGGAAAGTTTGTGTCTTTTACTTTACTTTGCATAAAATCATGAGATAAACTTTTAAAACTTTTCCCAACAAGAAAGATTTTTAATTTTAAGAAAGAAGACTTGGGAAATTATTTAATCAGCCTCAAGCTTAAAAGCTAAAACTGTTCAGCAAAAGTATTCAAATTATATAGTAATAAAATTAGTAATTAAAATGAATTACACATCATTATTGATATCTTTTATTATCACAAAAAAATTACAGGTAAAGCACACAAGAAGAATATTGCTGTGAAGAAGGGTGTGGCTAGTTTTTAAAAACTTAAGTATTAAGTTTAATTGAGTGTATTTTGTAAATGAATACTTTTTGGTATTATTTATCATTCTATAAGTCTATGAAGCAATTACGAGAAAAACTGACTCTATTATCTTAAGAGCCAATCAGAATACTTGGTAAGAGCCCACTTACCTAATTACGTCAAATTGATAATATAATGTACACAAAAGAGTCCCTCGAGGTAAAATTTACATTAGAAGATGGAAGGAGTAATAATATTTGCTTTACTTTAAATTTATAAAATATAAGACGAAAATTTCAAATATTTTAATACCCAAAAAACTTTTTGAATATTTTACATTAGAAAAGTTGAATTTGAAATAATACGGAAGAAAATTTTTTACATGCAAGGTTAAGAATGTGACATTTTTTCTCAACTGGAAGACACTTTCTTTCCTTTCCTTTTGGCGTAGGAGGAATATGGAATAAGGATTCCATAAATTCTTTACTCGTTCGTATAATATAAAATACGCTCGATGAAAGATAAGTATTAGGTTTTTGTTGATGTGGTTGGTAAAGTATTAGAAATTTTGGTTCAAAAGTTTAATATGTGTCAAAATTTAAAATATCTATTCCTAAACTATATATAACTTCCATTGGTTTCCTTGTAATGGACATTTTGAATAACGGAAGCAATAGAAAGTTTGGACAGTGAGAATAGATTTTTTAACTTAAATTGCTTGTTAGTTAAACCAATCGTTTATTTCAATTGAAATAAAATAATGATATCAATTCTAGTGAAAATAAGATGTTAAAAATAAAATATATAAAAATAGAATAAAAAGTCTTTATTGGTAAGAGTAAATAATGGTTTTCAATTGTGATTTAATTGGTTTCATTTTTATAGAATGAAGGAGTTGTTTTTTTATTTGATGAGATATTAGACATTTGAAATATGAGATAGAATAAAAATTGTTAGGAAGAAGATCTTAGAGATAGTTTTCTGAATTTACTTTACTTTCCTCTAAAATATTGTAATTTGGGTTCACTTTTGGAAATCAGAGAAGTGGAACAAAAAAAGGAAGGGAAAGGATTTCTTCCGAATCAACGAATTTCTCGCCTATAAAAATCTTCTCTTTCATCTTTAACTCATTATTTTGATTCAGTCAAGGAAGAATTGAATCAAGATATCAATATAAGAAATTATAATTTTCAATTAGGATGTTTAATTTAATAATAAGAAATTTTTCACATGAATATTTCGTTTCATTATATAACTTTTCTCTCCTATGTAAATTAGTTTTAATTTTAGGATGGTTTGAAGCGTCGCATGGACAAACTTCGTCAGTCAATTGAAGAAGCTTCTAAAGCAGTAGACCGTGAAAGAGAGAAGAACGTGTCTCTACTACATTTGATTTTCCCAAAGGACATCGCAAAAAGACTATGGCTTGGTATATAATTCTCTTTCCTGATTGGTTCATTATATTTGTTTGTCTAATTTGATATAATAATCCGTGGTTCCTTTTAGGTGAGACAATTGAAGCCAAGATGCATGAAAATGTTACAATGTTGTTCAGTGACATTGTTGGATTCACGTCCATTTGCTCTACTGCAACTCCAATGATGGTTGTTGACATGCTGCAAAACCTCTACACACAATTCGATGCATTCTGTGGGCATTTGGATGTATATAAAGTAAGTACAATTTTTTCTAATAATGACAATGGCTAATATAAAAAGTACTCTGTTGTATATGTTGAAGATTTAACTTCAATTATATAGTTAGGTTATACAAATTTTCAATTATGGTTACATTTTTAGGTTAAGTGGGAATATTCAAGTTCAGCCTACCAGAAAAAGAAGGGGTTTGTGTGAGTAGATTGAATTTTCGGTTAATGCATTAGAATGTCTAGAGTTTTTTGAAAGGAGATTTTAGAAATTGGATAGGATTTTTCTTTTCGAATAATAGAATTAAATCCTCCCGAAATCTAATATTATCCTTTATGACCAATCTCAACCAATCAAAATCTCTCAATTTTAAAACACAGTCCATTAACTTTTAATAACCCACCGTATAAATTCGACTGGACACCATAATGTCTATATCAAACTCACTACTTTAGTATTACATTACAACACTACATTGATCAAATAAGTTCTTCGCCAATGGGGAAACAAAAATTTATTTTATTTCGATATCACAAATGTTTCTGTAACTTTTGACAACTTCTTTACTTTTTCTTATTATTAAACATCCAAAAGTTATAAAGGATATGCTGTCAAAAAGTGAAGGGTCGAATCAAAAACTGAACAACAACTATGGCAATATTCCTTGTCTACAGAATTTTTATAATGTTACCATAAATTGCTTATTTTAATGTCATGTTTCAGAATTTTTTTCAACGAATCATAGAATGAGCAAAAAATCAGTTCAAAATTTTTCTCAGCGTTTTTAATTTTTTTTAGCAAAAATTCAAGAGCATTTATTCCATATTAAAGCAAAGAGAAAATTTCCACCATTAAAATTGTATTTATAATTATTTAATTTTAACCCGAATATGTTAAAATGAACGAAGGGACGAAAGTTTATCGAGTATTTTAAATGCAAAAATATTATAAGTTTTTCAATTCATTTAAACCAACTTAAATAACTAAGACATTTTAGAGCTAAACACCACTTAAGAATTAATGATGGTAACCTTGTTCTTGTTCCCACACGTGTCGAAAGTCAGAGAGTTATACTCTTATACAAAAGTTGTTTAAGTGTAAGTCGTTATTTTGTTTAGGAGTCCTTTAAAACATGTTACCATTTAAAAATGTCATTTTAAAAATAACAATTTGTTCCGAGTTGTTAAAGAAATGGAAATCCATTAGAAATGATTCAGTTGTGTTTTCTTTGTGGTTTATATTTGGTTTCAGATGCTGGATTTTCAGCAGTTTGAGGAGAGAAATGTGAAGTACATGATTGTGATTACTTAAGTAATACTTGAAGGGTTGAGGTTGTTATTTGAGTGAGTAGTTTGTAGTTAGTTGAAAGAAGTATAAAATGTTTGATACTTTAATGTTAGTAAATGGTTGGTCATTTGACTGTGTGTGACAAGAGTGATATGGGAAATGTGTCCATAAAATGAAAAAGGAAGATGAAAGAGAATTCAAAAGAAACTTAGAAAACTTTCCATCGTTTTTCCTCTTTTGAGGCTTAAGAGCTTTTAACTTTGTTACCTTTCTCCTTACTTTCAGGAAATGAAGGAGACAAATAAAAAAACACAAAAGAAAAACAAGCTTATCAACACCTTATCTATAAGGTGTTAAGCTAACTAATCATAAATCATTATATACGAATTATCCAACTTTCACAAAATCAATGACAAACATAACTTAACTTTCTCCACAAGGGACGCTGCGCTGACGACTACAATCGTAGAATAAAAATTTTCCATATGACTGAGAACATAAAAGAAACTTAGTTTTCCCTTGTAAGAGCCACCATATGGACAAAGATCAAAGTAAGCCAAGTAAGTGGAAACGAAAATCCCTGTGTCACTTTTCAATTAACGTGGATAAACGGATTTTTTTTGTCACCAAGAATAGAAAAAGTAATAAACGAAACTTTGGAAAGCCAGTTAGATTTTATCTAAAGAAAAAAGGTAGGAGTGGCTTGGGTTCGTACGTTCGTTTGTAGAATGACTAAAATGATTCAAAGGGTTAAAGCTTCAATCTTACACTTCATAAGTTCCAAAGTAGGAGAAAGTTTCTAAGAAAAATATAGAGCTTAATTCTCGTTTCTTTCCACAAATATTCCCACTTCCATTATTTAAGAAGTGTCTAGTGTCCATATTTTCGGATCTTCGGATTTTACTATGGATAAAATAGCTAAGGGTAATAAATTATGAATCCAATTTTATCAAATGGAAGTTCCCTAGTGAGGATAATCCATGTTTATGCCCCATTCACAACACTACACAAACCAAAATTACGAATTTTTTACACAATTACCAAAAAAAGTGCAGCTGCAGCGTAGTCAAAAAAACCTAAAAATATTTTAATAATACAATTATAATTTTCAATCCGTCCTTATAAAAGTCAACCCCAAAATATTCGATTTGTTGTAAGAAACAGAGAATTCAACAACAGGGTGAAAGTAAAATAAGCATCCTTTAAGATGAAAGAAAAGTCTTTCTAAAATCGCATATTGCCTGATAATTCATAAAGTGTCATAATATCGCTGACTACAAAGGAATGATGGTGGCGTTAACTTTTTTTTTCTTTGGCAAAGTTTCGAAAAATACATCACATTAACTCCAACTACGTTTTTTCTAAAAAAAAAGCGAACATTGAGTTTTCCTTTTCCCTGTATAATCTTTCTAGTTTTAGAAACATTTTTTTTAGAAAAAAGAAAGAAGTCATTCATCAACTTGATAAAAAAATTCGGACTCGAAACAAAATGGACTGACTTAAGAAAATCTGACTTCTACAATACGAAACCGAAACTTCTAAACAATAAATTAAGAGAAAGTTAATAAATTAAATTATAAGTACAAAAACAAATTAATCTTTTAGAAAAACAAATTATATGTGGATATATTTCATATTTGGGTCATCCTGATTTTATTTTTAGGTTGAAACAATTGGTGACGCGTACTGCGTAGCAGGTGGACTACACCGCGTGAGTCCAACACATGCTGAGCAAATTGCTTGGATGGCTATCAAAATGATGAGAACGTGTGGTCTTCATAAAACACACGATGGTCAACCAATCAATGTCAGTTCACAGAATATTAATTTTTAATACTTATAAATTGAATATTAATCCTTATCCTCAGATGCGTATTGGACTCCACACTGGAGCAGTTCTATCAGGAGTAGTTGGGGTCAAAATGCCAAGGTATTGTCTATTTGGGAATAATGTCACACTTGCTAATAAATTCGAATCTGGAAGTGAACCACTCAAAATTAATGTCAGTCCAACAACACACAGGTTTGTTGTCAGTCCTTTCATAAATTATTATAATTTTGAAAGAAATTAAATATTTCAGACTACTATCTCGAAATCCTGGTTTTAAATTTCAAGAACGTGGACGTGAATGTCTACCCGTTGGATTTCCAGAAGATGACCCAGGGACATGTCATTTTCTTTTATGTTACGAAAATCCTAAATTAAATTCATCAAGTCCTGAATTTGATCATATTGATCTTGCAGTTCAAGAGCTTCAACTTGACGACAATTAAAACACTCTTGCAAATCCAATATAACCATATCCTTTATAGGAAAAAATTAATAAATGTGTTTGTTAGTTTAGCATGAAAATTGTTTCTTTCACATTTTACAACAGTTCACATTTTGTTCTATTTAAAAGAATAAAACTTTAGAATACCCATATTAACTAGTATAATAGTTTTACAAAATATTGTATAAATTATTATTATTATTATTATTTGTAGTAGTATTTAGTAATTATTATCTCATCGGTATTATGTTTGATTAAACACCTTTTCAATTAGACCCCATTTTTGCGCTGCGTCTTGTAACTCTTTTCGTAGGAACTGATGAAACTTCTTCCTCTTCTCCTTCTTCCTCATCTTCATCAGTACTACCACTGGTAGTAGGGGGTGGAGGTTGTGGGGAACTAGTAGATTGTTTTGAATTAGAAACAGATGTAGAAGATGAGCTTGCAGCAGTCGCGGCTGCAGCAGTTCGTCGAGTTATTCTAAGAAAAAGTATAAAAAGTATATAAAAAATTAATGAATTAGAAACTATTATAAGTTATTTTACCTTAATGTTTTTGGAGCCGGTTCGTCATCTACATCAGTTTGTAGTCTTGGTGGTATATCCAGTCGTGTTTGATCGGCATCCATTGGTTTAGCATCAATTGACACATTTCCATCTGCATCAAAAACTAAGGCATCTCTCTTATTCTTCCGAGCAGCTCCTCTTTTCACTCCTGACTCTGAAACTATTGATATTGGTATTCCTGCTTTCTTTGGTGCGGCATATTGCATATCTGGTGGTAAGTAAGATCTTGCATTTGAGTAATAAGGATCAGAATGACGTCGAAAATACATTGGAGGAATCCGTGGTTCTGATGGATAGTCTTTCATCTCAAAACTTGTAGAACGTTGTAGAATAAGTCCTAATGCAATATCACAAATTGCATACATCTTTGAATTTACTTCCTCAGAATCCGGTTCAAGAGCATCAATATGATTCTTCATCCGTTCAATTAAACATTTGTAGAAACCAAATGAGTAATTCTCACTCTTTACAATTAACGGTTCCAGGATGAACCAAAGGCAGTCCTTTATTTGTGTGAGTTCCGATTGGTCCATATACGAAGTGTATCTGGAGAAAAAATAATGGAAAATAGTAATGCAAATAATCTTTATCGTAGACAATATTTAGAAGAGCTCATCCTAAAATTCCAAAGGTATAAAAGATATAAGACAAAAGTAGTATAAATACCTTGGATTATGTGTGAGAACTGGTATTGAGAATACTAGCATGTAATCCGGCATAATATGAGGTAACTGTTCCGTTGCTTTTTCAGAGCCAGATCCAATAAGTCCCTTGATATACTCTCGTCTTTTATTTACATCACCACTCATATACCCTTTAATAACTGCTTTGTGCTTTCGATCAGTTTCATACCCTCCAAGTGCATAAAAACCCATGAAATCCAAAGGCAAACATTTATGAGGAATTCCACGAGCTAAACCACGATGTAATTTGAGAGCAAACTTCGATCGAACTTCCAATACTTCATCGTTCATCAATTTTGAAAGACTACAAAACTGAGCTGCTGTAAACTGATCCCCAACACCTTTATGCTCACAAATTTTAAGCATTGCTGAACCTGCATAAATAAAAAATCAAGTTTAAAACCCAAAATCTATGAAGAAGAAAAAATACCGACTTACCAGCAGCTAGACGCAGCCATGATTTCTCAGCTTCACTAAATGCAACTGTTGCATTGATAAATCCTCCACCAGTCTCTACAAACGCTGTTAACATTTTGAAAGTTTTTGATGCGGATTTTATATCATTACGAAGACCTATGAGCCATCTTGTTGTTGCTTTCATTCCACTAACCATGGCTCGAGTGATCTCTGGTAACTCATCAATTTCACACCAAGATTCATAATTCTTGAGTCTGTCATCATCAGATCGTGGTGGATTTACAAGTAATTCTTTTACAATCTTTTGTGAGATTATTCCTTTCATTTCATTTTTGAAATCCTCAGGCATCAACATAGCAATGTGACCAAGTCCAACGATTGCTGTTCTATAACTTGAATTTCCTGCATCTAAATTTGCTTTTAGAGCTTCAACTACTTGACTAAAAGTTTTTAGACGAACGCTTGGATTCATATTAGTATGGAGACAGCGTACAGCTTCTTTTGCTTGTTTTGGTGTTCCAGTCACTAACATATTTTGACAATGTGGTACTAAAATTCCCATTAGAGGCACCTGATATTGCCCTAAGAGTTTTACAAAAAAAAAAGAAGTTAGAATGAAAAGAAATAAACATTTAGAATTCATACCAATAGGCTTAGCTTTTCCGATGTATGTCAAAGCTGTAAGTACGGCTGGTTGCAAATTGTCTGTTACGAGTGTCAGAAGTCGAATAAGGAGAGTAAGCGTAGTCTCCTCAGCAAAATGATTTGGGAAAACAAATGCAAGTACCTAAATTCAAAACTTTGTTGCTGTATATGCGTGTAACGTTAGAATTTGTTGACTTACGGTAACAAGTCTAAGTCCTCTTTCAATGGCCATGTCCTTTGGCATGCCAAGGCTCTTCAGTACATCTTTATTATCTAGACGAACTGAATGAAGAATGCTCAAAAGTTTCTACAACAACATAAAAAATTAGACATCATTCTCGAAAAATAATCGAGATATGCTTAGCTTACAATCAAGGCATCACGATCAATGAGAACAGAAGAAGTCCTCTGTAACAAAATCTTGATTGTGTTATAATACAAGTTTGTCATAACAGGAGCACCCAGTTTTTTCAAAACTAAATTCTAAAAACAACCATAAGAGCATTATGACTGATGATAAATTTGATTATTTGTACTTACAACACTATCTGCACATGTTTTGCAATCCGTGAGTGGACTTACGATGACTTCCATAATATTCATTAGATTTTTATCCTGTTTTAAATCAGCTGAGAATTTGCACAAGAATTCAGATGCTTTTACTGGGTCAGGTAGGAACCGGGTCAATTGTGAGATCCGGTTACTGAGTTGACGTTCGGTTTCGGCTAAGGATCTATCAAAATTCTTCACACACGTCAAAAATTCAGCCACTTGACGACGTGCCCTAAATAATACAAAGAATTCGGATGAAAATGTCACTAGACTTTTAAAGGATAAAAAAATTCTTACAAGAGCAAATTCTTTTGTATTTCGATAAATGCTCGTGATGCATTTTCATCAATAGTTCCATACAAATAAAGCAATTTCAACATGCGCTCTTCTGAAGGCAATTGAAACGGAACAAGACATCCATTTAAAAGTCTCTCCACTAAAATTCTGAAAAATATCATTATCACAGGTAACATTATTATTAGAAACTTATTATGAAACTATAAAAATTAGCCGTCTTTATTTACCTATCGTCCAATGAAGCCATGTAATAAGCATGTAGAATTTTATCTTTAATCCATGTCACTGCTTTGCGAGTTGGATCTGGGACGTACTCAGACGTCAAGTGCGTTTTGTAAATCAGTGCCAATCCTTGAAGAGCTTCTCGACGAATTTTGAACTTTAAAAATAAGTAAATGTTATAAATAAATTATTGTTGCTTTTTATGCTTATTACCTTCTTATCAAGAGTTCTCTCTTTAACGTAATTCAGCAAATCTTCACTTTCTGATACAACAGAAAAGTCCAATTTGGCTGTAGCTACGATCGCTTTTACCACCTCGAAACGAACATTTTCTTCTCCATCATGCTGTCTAGACTGAAAAAAAGCATACAAAATTGCAAACTTATTGAATCGATGATGAGAGACTGCTACAGTATGCAACAACATACTACATACAACAGAACTAGATTTTTAAGTTAAACAAAATAACTTACACGAAGTGTATCCACAATATCAGCTCTAAGTTCAGGATGATTTAATAAGAAATGCATGGAATATTGAACGCATTTGATTCTAATTGGAATACAAATGTCATTGAATCTGAAAACAAGCAAATAGAATGACTATCTTGAATCCGATAGAATTAATGAATTAATACCTTCCAAGAAATGCTTGCCAGAGTTGAGGATGATTTACAGCTAAACTTGACTCCTTTTCTGAGAACATTCGTGCAAGTAGTGAAACTGATCCAAGACGTTCTGATTCTTCCGAACTTTTCAATTTGTATTCCAATTGTGGAATTACGGATAAGAGAATAGAGGGACAAATATGATTTAATTCGTAGATTAAGTCATACACCTGGTTGAGAACGGAAAAATAATTTTTAAAAAACAAGATTTTTAGATTTATTTTCGTACCTTTGGTCCAATTGGTGCTACATCCTCCTTTCCACAAATAAGAACTTGGTTGAAAAACTAAAAAATATACAAATGAAACCAATAAATAGGAATATGAATTATTTTAATGTACGTACATTTTGAATGTATGGTTCTAAAGTTTCCGAGCATTTTACAATGAGATCCTTGGCAAGTTGATATGCATTTTTCTTAGAAGTTTTTATTGGTTCGACGATGTTAACGAGGATAATATTAAGTAATTCCGAGGACACTGTGTCACATTCCGTAACCAGTGGGCACAATACATCTAGCATAAAGGACTTCACTTTTCCTGAGTGTTCATCACTAGTGAAACAAAATGTAAATTTTTTAGAAGAATCAATAATTATGTTTTAGGATTATTGGATAATTACTTGACAATCTGAAAAATGAGTCCAAACAATGTGCAAAATATTTCCTGTGCATCGTCCAGCTCGAAACACATATTGAACGATTTAACATAAGCCAAATTCTCAAGTAGATAAAAGTATCTCTTAAAAGCAGGATCTTTAGGGTCTTTCAATCCTTCAAGTTGACTGATTAAGAATTTAAATATTGTCTAAAAATTCAATGAATAATTTTATTAATTACTGTGAAAAATTGGAAATAAACTATCACCATTTATTTACCTTAACTTGTTCCTGATCCTTGTAAGGTGCTTCAGGTGCATAGATTCGAAGTATATCTGCAACACAGCAAGCAACTAAAAGTCGGACATCCTTTGATGCATGATTTAGAAATCCCTCTTCAGCCAAATGTAAACAAAGTGGCACAAATTCATCATAAGCGTTTTCGTCTTGGCCCATACTCTGAAAGGAAGACGCGAGGGCTTTGAGTCTACGAATTAATTCATCGACGTGCATTTCATCTGTCACTTCTTTGCACCCGGGTGGATAAAGCATAGCATCCGTTGATGAAGATGATGTTACTTGACGTGTCCCAGTCCCAGCTGCTCCTGTTCCTTTCTTTGCTTGTCGAGACATCTTAAACAAAACAGAGATAAGTTACATAAGAGACTTTACCTTAAATTAACTTGTCTGTTTGTGGTTTGTTAAGTGACAGACAGAATAAACTTTAACTTAACTTACCATACCACGGCAAGTCAAAACACTTTTACTGTAATAGTAGTGTAGTTTTTTTGTTATTTGGTACTTTTCCTGGCACTTTTATGATTTGAAATAATTAAAAGAGATTAATGAATTAATTCAACTTATTCAAGATGAGTTTTTTGAGAAAATTGACATTTATTTATTTAGAGGAATAAAATCGTAGTCGTCGTCGTCGTCAGGGGCAGAAGAGAATAATAATAAATGCGATGAAGGAAGAAGAGGAGGGAATGAACGACCGGCGGGGGGAAACTTGAGAGACTTCTTGCGGTCGCGTCTCTTAACTATTTTAAACAACGGACATATATTAAAATACTCATAGAGAGAGCAACTACACTTTTTACCTAAAAATTCAAGTTTATATTTTTGACAGGGATCCCCTGTATTTTTTAATAACTAACCAAAATAAAATTGTAAACTTACAGAGCTGAACAAAATACTTGGTCAAAATACAAAATACAAAATACAAAATACTTTTTGTATTTTGTATTTTGTATTTTGGGCACTAGTAGGAATGGAGTAGTTGGCCGCCCATCCGACGATTTTTTTTTAATAGGGTATTTGGCCGACTACTTTCATCCGCCCAAAAAACTTAGAAAAATTTTTCATCCGACGATTTTTTTTCCTCTTAATCAACAAAATGGCCTTAATAAAAGTTGTTCTAAACACAATTCTGAACAACATTTCCCTCTTCCATTTTGCTCTGCGTTTTGAAATTAAAAAGTTATTCCAAAAATAAAATCTCAAAAACACTTAGAAAATTTTTCATCCGACGACTTTTTCATAGGGTATTTGGCCGACTACTTTCATCCGCCCAAAAAACTTAGAAAAATTTTTCATCCGACGATTTTTTTTCCTCTTAATCAACAAAATGGCCTTAATAAAAGTTGTTCTAAACACAATTCTGAACAACATTTCCCTCTTTCATTTTGCTCTGTGTTTTGAAATGAAAAAGTTATTCTAGAAACCTAACACAAAATGATATAAGTTTTTGTATAACTTTTTCATTTCAAATCACAGAGCAAAATTGAAGAAGAAAATGTTGTTCAGAATTATGTTTAGAACAACTTTTATTAAGGTCATTTTGTTGATTAAGAGGAAAAAAAAATCGTCGGATGAAGAATTTTTCTAAGTGTTTTTGAGATTTTATTTTTGGAATAACTTTTTAATTTCAAAACGCAGAGCAAAATGGAAGAGGGAAATGTTGTTCAGAATTGTGTTTAGAACAACTTTTATTAAGGCCATTTTGTTGATTAAGAGGGGAAAAAAATCGTCGGATGAAAATTTTTTCTAAGTTTTTTGGGCGGATGAAAGTAGTCGGCCAAATACCCTATTTAAAAAAAATCGTCGGATGGGCGGCCAACTACTCTATGCCAAATTCTACGCGATCGTGAATAAAAATAATGAAATGAATAAAATGATAAAATACCTCAAAAAAGTACGTGCCCCCTTGGAAAAGTCTAACCAGAAGTTTAGAATCTAGAAAAGCAATTAAAATATTTGAATGAATATTTATTAATTTATTATTTAACGTTGTTTCAAATCAAAACAAAACTTTTAATAATTTACTTTTAAAATTTCTTAAACGCGGTTGTTTGACGAAAAATCATGTCAAGGTAGCAGTCAGTATCTGCTGCGATGCTGCTGCGAAGAAGTGGTACAAATAATAGAAACAACGTAAAAAACTTACATAAATTCCTTAAACAACATCGTACAAACTAGCACATTGTGTGCATAAATTACATATTTTGTGTAAAACATTTAAAGTATGTATTACATACATAACATGACTTGTCTCATAAGTCTCATAATTATGATATGAAACCAATCGTGGTGCTTAATAAATAAACAAACTGAATACTGAGAAAGTTTTCTTTATTATGAGATATAAACCGTAAATTGGACACGAAAGAGAAGTTTAGTTTAAAGTATTTATAAGTTGTCGCCTCTTGTTGGAACTAGAGCAAAATGGAGAAAATTATCCGGATAGCTCATGTGTTCACTTAGCCATTGAAGCGGTGTATCTAAAGGTGGTTGGATTCCGTGAATGATCACACGTGCTTAGAATAAATTAAAAAATTAGTTTAAGAATTTTAATTTGATAAACTGAGTCATACTTTGACTAAGGGAAATATTTGGAAAAAGTTCAATAAGAATATCAGTCAAAGTTGTCCATGTTCCAGTGGTATCATCAGTAGGTCTTACAAGTCTTTGAAGGAGTGGACTATCCGGTGTATAAAATCTGATAGGAATGTAACGAAAACCTTCGCCTACGTTTGACTCCATTAGTTTCTTATTCACGCTCCAAAACTGATCAAATCTATCTAATTATTTAAAAAAAACTAATATATTAAATACTATATATATCTAACGTTAATTTTTTACCTGTTTGAAATCCAGACCAGAGTTGATGATGATCTTTTTCTTGCATACTATTCACTACATTTCCTTTATGCTTCAATGCATCAGCTTCTTTAATTGAAGACATAAATTGAGAGCGAACAGCATCTTTTGAGGTACAGTGTAAAATTCTTGATTCAGGATAATCTTCAAAGTGAACTGTGATTGGCCATGGGAGAGTCAAATCCGAAGCTGCGTAAAGATCAAACCATAAGCCAATTGGATAATGCCTAGTTTAAGAATAAATTAATTAATTTATAAGTGTTGTAATACATGCAACATTTAATGTAAATGTAACCACTTACCATTTTATTGGCTGTCCATTGTATTCGAGCCACATTTCTTTATTTTGAGACTCAGGATTTATGTATTGAATAAAATGCTTCTTAATCTAAAAACAACAGTTAAATAATTAATATTACTCAATAAACTCATGAATGATTTAAAAATATTAAAACCTTATCAGTGACAAGTGGAAAATAAAGTAATCTTGGGACCATTAAGTAAAAAGGTTCTGGGGCTGTAAGCGTATAAACCTCATCTGATACAAGCTGAAAAGATATTGGAAGTTTAGCTTCCCAAATTCCTCGTAATATTTCACGATCATCAGCCATTCTTTTCTGTAGTGTCTTTCCCTTTCGGTCACCGTACATAAAATTTAACCCACTTCAATTAGTATACATAAGCAATGATAGTCGTTCTTAAGCAACAAAAATTATGTATATATCTGAAATATATAAATAAGCGTTAATTATTAGAAGACAGGAGGATCAATTTTTATATTTTGTTCAGCATTGGCTATATGGCTTACCTTAGTCAATAAAATTTCATTAGCAAGTTTCCCTTTTCTTTCAGCCGATTTAGTGGTAATGCTTCCACTATTCTATTCCTTCCTAATCGTGACAGACAGACAATACCAAACAACGAATAATTAATATTTAATTAATGTAATCAGATGTGAACTCGCGCAATGATATTCGAACTTACATAAAAGAAACCTTGCATTAAACGGTAACAAACTTTCCAGTTTCCACCACCAAAATAAGTAAAATATTGAGCTTGTACGCACAAGCAAACTTAATATTTCAATTGCGTTAATTTTTTCTTATAATTCTTAAAAACGGTTAGCATAACACTTTAATTAAAATTTTGTTTATATTTAATAATTCATAGCTAGTTAAATTTTACTCACGAAATTAAAGTAATTTTAAAATGGAACCCGAAGAAAGTAATGATGACGTTGTGCTTGTCGTGCTTAATGGATTGCTTGGTATTGAACCACGACCAACACCTCCTTCTGATAAATATGCTTTTATATTCCTTAAATTAGTTAAAGCTACAGTTGAAATTATGTGTAAAATGTTGTATGGAGTGATGTAAGTTTTTAAAAATTCATTGGTGTTTATAATAAATAATTTATTGAGATTTTTTAATAAATGCAGGTGGATCTTGTCTAATATACTCAAATGCATTTTAATTTATCTGATCATTTGCTTTACGCTTATAGAAATGGATTTTGATTTTGAAGTTACTGAATATGAGAGTAAGGAAACAGCATCTTACTTCCATGGTATATTTTTTCGTGTTGATAGACATAAAATCCTGGATTTGATTACGATGCTGGATTTTTTACTCCAATTTATTAAGATCCGATCGATGAATTTCAATTTGGTAGGTTTATTTTTTTTATGAATTGGAATTCTTTATTAATCTTATTTATTCACAGGACCACTCTTGAATGGAATATGCAAATAGTATATGAAATCAATTTCTAGTCATTCATGCTGCTCTTCACTTTATTCAAAATTTGAATTACTAAAACAATTCATAAATTCCATAAAAAAGCACCTCATCAAAGGCAACACGACAGTTCTAATATTTCAAAATTCTGGATTTAATAAAACATGCTTTAAGCCATATACAACACACGCTGGTGGATTTTATTCTATTTATTAAGATTCTGAATTTTTGAAGCTATAAATGATTCTTTCATTACTTTGTTTGTATTATTTGATAATAATAATGAATTCAAAAATGAAGAATAAAAATAAGGAAGTTGAAGAGGGTCAAAGATCCAAGGAGAAGGAGTTAACAGAAAGAATGAAGATAATTTCTGGATCTTGCAGTCACTACCGCTTGTATACTCCATTTGGAGCTTCTTTAGGAAGTTAAGAGTTCATTTTTAGAACTTTCATCTGTAAATGGCAAACTCATTTTTATAATTGCTAAAACTTTATAATTTTCAATTTGTGACTGTTCATATAACTTATTTATGTAAAAAAAAAATGATTCCAGAATTTTTTTCCAACCAGAATTATTGGAGTTGGACTGAAGTGAAAGTTCATTGTGTTGAAATCTTGAATTCATTTTGGGCAAATATGCTTGGAGTGATTGGAAAGAAAGCTCAACCACCATCTTGTCCAGAAAAGAGGATGGTTTAATTCAGTTAACTTTTAAGTAATGTTAACTGAATCAGTTAACATCAGTTAACTTTTGTATTGTTGTTGCAGAAAACAAACAGACTATAGTGTTTTATTGAATAATTTCAGTTCCTTTATTTTCTTCAGTCTCCCAAAGTTGTATCTCTTCGTTCCATACGAAGAAGTGAAAAATGCCTGGAAATGTAACAAGGAATCCATTTCGTTTTTTAGGATTTTTTTTCATTTTATATTGTTTCATACTTGGAAATAATGGAGAGCCATTGCCTTTCGGTAAGTTTTAAATTTTATGAATGAAATGGATGATGGTGGAAGTGGCCTAATCAGCGAAGAAGCGGGACAGACTATGTCTAATTCTTATCAGGGTCAATTCCTTCTAAGCCAAAGATCAATTTTCTCTTTCATCTTCTCAGCACACTAAAAGTTCATTAGCCTTTTATGCAACTAACTAAAATCGATTTCTTTATAAACAATAATTCAATTGGATAAAAATTGGCTTTTCGTTTAATGAATAATTTTCAGGTTCTTCAGATTTATTAGAAGCCACAAAAGTAACGGAGATCCCTTTAGGTATTTCAAGAACAAAAGGATTCTGTGAAAGAAGAGCTACCCCTGATAATGGAGAAGTTCAAGATTTAGCTTATAAACTATCATCGAGAGCCGTACTTTCTGTAAATACTGCACAAATTTTCACTGGTAATATTTTGTATAACTTCGGTTGAAACTTATGTTTATGTAATATTTACTGTGTAATTAGATAATTTTCCATCGGATTTTTCTATTGTATCCACATTTCGACCGGAAACGGATTCTCGTTCTGTACTTTTTACAGTGTATAATGATGTAGGAGACGAACAATTAGCATTAGAAATTGATGATAGAGTTACATTAGTTTATGAGGTTTGTTCAATAATTTATATTTTACAGAAGAAAAAAATACAACTCACATTTGTAACATTAATAATTAATTTAGGATAGTGAAGTAGAGCCACCAAAAGTTTTTCGAGTTTCTTTTGATGCAACAATCAACGATGGAAAGTAAGTAAGCGAAAAATGTAAGTTGAAGTTCAGTTTCTCATTGGTTATTGGTTGGATTTGAAGGTGGCATCGACTTGGTATGAGTATCAAAGGAAATTCTGTGATCCTACTCTTGGAATGTCGAGAAATTGGTGCTTTAATCCTAAATCGAACACTGGGATCAGCCCCATCAAACACTGGTAAACAGACAGACGAAGCTTTATTTCTTACGAAGCTATACTTAAAATACTAACTAAAATTATGAAGACACTGAAATTCTTTAAAGACTTTAAAACACGTTTTGACTAAAAGAGTAAATTCAATTTAATTTTAGGTGTCTTACTTATTGGACAACAGCTTCTAAACGACAATTCATTTTTTATGGGAGACATCCAGCAGCTTTTTATTATTCCAAATCCTGATGCTGCTTATGAAGTTTGCAATAAATTTGTGCCCGACTGTCAATTTCCACTCCCAAATTTTCGAGGAGACGATACAAATGGACCCACCTTTACAGATAATGGAGAGGAGAATATTTATATTCATGGAAATGAAACTGTCCAAATTGATGGATCCAATTCCCCAAATCTTCCAAATATTCAATATATTCGAGGAACTCAGGGGCCACGTGGCTATACTGGTAAGATTAACAACAGCATCTTATTCTGACAATTTGAATTATTTCTCTTGTTTTAGGTCCTCCTGGACCTCAAGGTCCAAAAGGTAAGCAGAAGTTATTGCCACACATTAATTATTATTGTTGGGACATTTTGTAAACTTTATGTTTGTCTTTAGGAGAGCCTGGAGATTCAGGAAGAGATGTAAGTAAAGCACAGTTTAGATGATATGGATTCATATTTTTAGCGATTAAGTCTAATATTGATTATAGGGTTTGGCAGGGACAGCAGGAGCTCAAGGTCCACCAGGGCACGTCTTTATGATTCCAGTATATTAATCAAAAATTAATCATTCCTGAAAAAAATAAAGTCTAACTTTAATGACTTATAGTTAAGTTCAGCTGCAACTGGTGGAGGTGGAGGAGGATCAAAAGGGCCTGACGCTACTGCAGAAGCTTTACGACAAATGTTGGCACAGCACATGGTAAACTACCAAAATCTGCGCTGTGTTGAAAGTTTTATATTTTTGGTACTTTAATAGATGGCTATGCAGGGCCCACAAGGGCCAATGGGATTAACAGGCGTTTCTGGACCTGTAGGTCCACAAGGTACCGAAGGAACCAAGGGTGAGCCTGGGGAAATGGGGGAATCAGGTAATGTTCTGACGTTACTTTCTACACAGTAAGCATTTGGATTCCATTACATTCAATTTTTGCTTAGGACCACGCGGTCACAGAGGGGAAATTGGTAGTCCAGGCAGAGACGGAAGACGAGGTCGCCCTGGAAGAGATGGTGAACGGGGCATGACAGGTAAATTAATAAAAGCTCTTTGATAAATCGAATAAAGAAAATTTGAAAAACTTGTTATATCTTTAACGATAGGTCCACCGGGCGAGAAAGGTGAACAAGGTGTAATTGGGATTCCAGGGCTCCCTGGAGAAAAAGGTGAAAGAGGGGAAAAGGGAGCTCAAGGTGATAAAGGGAGCCCTGGAAATGACGGGCCACAAGGAGATGACGGAGCCTTAGGAATTGCAGGGCTTCCAGGGGAAATGGTAATTTAACATTCTGTTAATTTTTGTTCTGCGAAGTCAGTTTTTTATGCTGTTTAATTTTTGGGAATGATTTTTCTGTATTATATTGTAACAAAGGAATTATTTTTTAATGCAGGGTCCAAGAGGATTTCCAGGGCCGAGAGGATTTCCAGGGACTGGAGGTGCTCCAGGTCAGTAGTGTATATGATTAGAGTTCAGAGTCATTTCTGATACTGATCGATTATTGATTATTAACCGACGAAGTCGGTATATGCGATCTAAAAGTCTGTCCGTCCGTCCGTCCGTCATCACGATAACTCGAGAACGAGTTAACGGATGTCAACGAAACTTCATATATAACCATTTGAGGTCATAACTGAGGTCAAGTTCAAAAATGAGCAAAATCGGAGCAGTCCTTAAGGGACTTCTCCCAAGGGCCCAAAAAAATATTTAACTACTATTTTCACTAATTCACTACTACTTTCACTACTGAGAATAGTAATGACTATTTTCACTAGTGAAAGTA
>JAQGCN010000015.1:0-77351 GCA_034699725.1 Friesea truncata | reverse complement strand
CAAGTTGTTAGGTTTTTTCCGTTTTTTCTCATTTCACCTAACAATCTAATGTGGACCAGCAACGGTGCAATCCAACCAAATTATTGTTATAAATTAATTACCGATTTTGTTATTAATTTATAACAATAATTTTGATTTTTTTTACAATTTTGATTTTGACTTCCATTCAACAACCCCTTACCCCTCCTCTTCTCTCTCCCTGCCTTCTAAGCGATTTTAATAATAGAGTGTGAAAAACCACACCCTAATACTTAAAAAAAACTAAACTAAGTTTTAATACTAAATCTATTTGTAACCTCACCAGCAGAGCAGCCGTGGTGGTGGTCTTCTTAGAGAAGTGGAATAAATCGGATTTTTTACTCTTTATAAGGGATGGATTTTTGTTTATAAAGAGAGGTTGTACCGGACTGACTAATGAGAAGCAGCTGACTGAGTCGAAGTCGTAATTTAATTTACAAAGCAGCAAGCAGAAGATTTTGTTTGTTTGTTTCACAGAAGCTGTCGTCGTTTTCTTATCATCTTATTCTTTAATCATCAGTTAGTCAGTCAGTCCAGTCTGCTAATTTATTCAAAGCTGAAAAACTGAAATAAAGAAATTCAATTTCTTCTGTTCCATCGTCAGTTGAGTTTCTTTTCTTAAAAAGCCAACCCTTTTTTCTGCCTCTACCTCAATTATGATTCCTGAAGGCTACGATTGGCTTTTCCTTCTCCTCAGCCTTTTTGTTGCAATTTGCATCGGCGAATATTTTCTCTGGAAGAAATTTTCAGGTAAGCAAAGACTTTTAGATTAGACAGGGCATTGGCTTAGGTGATGATGATGATGCTGGTAGGGTATAAAAAGCCTAGACACACGAATGTCACAAGTTAGTCCATTCCCAATCCTTGACCAACCTCGGTCCACGATTGAAGACCTCACTGAATCAAAGTAAAATGCTTAACAACGCCAACGTCGAGGTCGAGCAGGTGCAGGATGAACTGGTGCAGCAGGATAATGCTCAAGTACTCGAGGTCGAGCAGGAGCAGGATAATGCACAAGTACCCGATCTCCAAGCTCACATCACTAAAATCCGTGGGATAATAGAAACCATCATATTCATTGGAGTCTTTTACTTACTACTTCATATATCTTCTGTTTTTATCGTGGAAGTTACTGTTGGGTTACTGCTTTGGGCAAACGTTTTCGCATCCCACATCCTGGGTTATATTCTAGAAATACGAAGTAAATCTAAGAGAGTTACAATCTATTCTTCATGAGTTTAATTGAATTCGTTTTTATTTTCAGATATATGCTTGGAGTACAATATTGGATTTCGGAGTTTCATCAACTGGTTTCCACAATTATTGAGCAATGGACTTATCTGCGTCTGGAAAGGTTACACCAAGCACGTTTTTCCGTTCTTGCTTCCAGTACTTGTCGCCGTTATTATCTACTTCCAGTACGAATTGAGCCAACGAATGGGACAGATCAACATGCAAAACGAGGAGGAGTTCATGCAAAACATTCAAAAACTCAAGACCAACATTTCAGCCTTGATGAATGTGAAGTGAAGGTCTAGAGGTAATTCCTTATCAGCCATCTCCTATTCTGTTATCTTAGGTAAGAAACTTTACGAAACATTGGCTTCATGATGATGATGATTACATTTCTTATTAAAGTTTAGTTTGTTATTTTAAATCTTTTTTTTTCTTATTTTCTCTAGAAAATATCGTCCGACCCGAGGTCATTTGATGGTTTGACTTGTGTATATCCGCCGTCCTTCTCTTCATTTATCTTTGGGCTACACTACACTACTACTACGAACCTAATTTAATTTACAAAACGGACGGCGAAGTAAATAATTATTATTCTAATATATATTTTATAATTTATTGACTGAAAAGAATTTCGTTAATTTAAGATTGAATTTATAGTTTAATTTATTATTGTTAATATCTTTATTCTAAAATGAATTAAATATTTATAATCATGTATGTGGATTTGGATTATGCTTGTGGTGTCAGGTGAAAATCGCATAACAGTAAACGACCTAAAGTTTCTATTGTTGTTTATTGATGTACCTGTTAAAGTAAAAAAAAGTCTTTCGTAGTAAAAATTAGCGATTTTCATCTGGAACCATTCTTATGTTTTTTATTACTTGCTAACTGCTACTACGTCCGCTTTCTATCAATATAGACTTAAATTGCACAATAATTTGATCACAAGCAGCTCCAGGACTTATCGTGCCATTCCTGACCTTCATTTCTAATAAATCTGTCATTGACTTGAGGCGAAAATCATGGAGGAAAATATTTTTCAATTCCACATCCAAATGAGTCCACATCCAAATACAACGTTGATCTCCTCGCTTAGTCCAGAAATCTTCTTCTGTTGCTTTTCTGAAAGCCATTACCATTTCCCAGAATTTACTCACTCCTTCATTTGACCTTGCAGAAACTTTGATAACCTTGAAATAATTACAAACAAATAATATAGGAGTTGGAATAGATAAAATTAAAAGTTAAATACCTTTGTGTTCCAATTTCGAGTAGAAGATCGTATGAATTTCAAAGCAGCCATGTATTCATACTGTGTTCGGTAAGCTGCAGGAATTAAATCTCCATCACTTTTAGTTACGACAAGCAAATTTGCCTTTTCAACGATCCCTCGTTTCACCCCTTGGAGCTCATCTCCTCCACCTGGTGGTAAAAGTAACACAAACATGTCAACCATATTTGTAACAGCGTACTCAGATTGTCCAACACCTAAATATAAATAGTTAAGCACTTGAAAATAATCAAAGAACACTGTAACAACAGACCTACAGTTTCAATTATAATTGTGTCATATCCAGAATATTCACAAAGAACTATGGCTTCATTGGTTGATCGAGTGACACCTCCTAATAAACCTCTAGCAGGGGAGGGACGAATGTATGCATTAGGATCCTTCGTAAGCTCAGGCATGCGTGTTTTATCGCCAAGTAATGAGCCTCCAGATGATGATGATGATGGATCAACTGCTAATACAGCAACTTTATGCCCATTTTCAGTCAAATATTTTCCTAAGACTTCAATAAAAGTTGATTTACCAGCTCCTTGTAATAAAAATAATATATTGGACGTAAAATTGCAATTGGAGTAAATAATATTATTTTTTTACCTGGTGGTCCTGATAGACCTGTAGAAAATATTAATTAACATACCTAAATCAGATTTCTCATAAACTTAACATACCTATCCTATACCCAGTTGCTCTGTTTTCAGCATTAGATCCTAGAATTATTTCCAGAACTCGTTGAGCAATCAATTTTTTCCGTGGATGTTCAGTTTCAACAAGTGTAATAGCAGATGCTAAAGTTGCCCTATTCTTCTCTCGAAGTCCTTTAACAATACTTTCAGCATATGCTTGTTCTTTATCATTTAGCTCGGATTGGTTGATGATAGAAGTACTAATATATTTTCTATTACTTGTCTCCGAAAGCCAAGAAATGCATCGTCCAACTTCATTCTGATCATAATATTGGAATCGCAAAGTCCTTCCCCCTCTCCTCCTCATCTAGCAAATAACAATTCATTTCTTTAAATTCTTACATTTTGCATTTTGTAATCTAGTCTATTCTTACCAGAAAACTAAATTTCCTAATATATTTCATTTCCACATTCGGACTAAGTATTTTCTTATTGATATCCCAAAGTAACACTTTTTATCTTAACATTTCTTCACACCATACCATTATTTATTAAATTACATTACAGTTTTTTCAATATTTTCTTCATTTAATTTATTTTATTTATCTTCATTTTATTTTATTTAAGAAATTCCCCGCCTGTTTGTCCTAAACTTAAGAGTTGAATATGAGCATTCGATAGATGGCAATTCCTGAGAAAATTTCATCTTCCAAGTAAAGTAAGTTTTTAAGATCAACTTGAAATAATTTTGGATGACTCGAAGTGAAGCGAGGCCAGAACAATGTTTATATGTAAAAATTGTGCGTCTGTGTGTGTATACATGTCGTAGATAACGTTAAATTATTATTAATTTTGACAGAAGTGGATGATCCTCTTTGATGTTGAAATGATTATTAAAGCGTCCTTGAAAATATTTTTTCATTTCATTCAGTTTATAAACTCGTGAAAATTAAGGAAAATGATATTGTTTTTATCAATCGAGGACAAAAACAACAATATCTCATTCATAAAGTCCAATTCAATGGAATAGAATAATAAACCAGTGCTTTGATTTGTAAATGAGAACAAAGTAAACCTTCGACCTTAGCATTAACCATGTAACAATTCCTATTGGAAAAAGAGAGGACATTTTAGATTCTCATTATGTAAAAAAAAGTCCTTCAAAATAAATGGTAATTTCCTTCCCCAAATTAATAAGAATCAAATCCTTAAAAGAAGACCAATAATAAGTGTATATGGGAACTCTAACAGTTTTTAGTTGCTTCTCAGAAGAAAAATATTAAAAATGTAACAGGATTTAGTGCATCTGAAATTAGAATAAAGATGATATGCTTCTATATGCAACTTTTGATCATACACAAATGTTAATCCCTGTTTACCGAAAAAAAAACCAGGCCAGGCTATCATTATGCAAGTTAAAGAAGAACTCTTGACTGGGTTTATATAAAATCTAAGTGGGTAAAATCATAGGACCAACCGACCCCTAAAATACTGTGTAAGTGTAAAGTGTAATCCCTGCGTATGGAATAATATGGAACGGATAGGGCATCGACTTCTTCATCTTCTCAGAAGCGCACGCACTTTCCCCATTTTTGGAACTAGGAGAAGATGATGATGATTAGAGGACCCCCGTAGAAGTTTCCAAAGAAATTTTGAATTTTTTTAATATTTTATAAAAATCTTTTAAAAATGTTGAATCCAGAAGAGCATAGAGTAGGATGATGATCCATTTACCGTTGTAGTATAATATTTGGAATATACGAAAATGAAAGCTAAATAAAGGAATATTAAGTACTATACGCATATGAACTGTCGGAGGAGGTGTCATATGTTGTAGGCCAAGGAAAGCAAGATGGTAGTTGGCTTTGGTTATATTACTACTACAACTTTACTACACTATATGTGTATACGCAGAGTCTACTTTAATGATATTGAACAAGATCTCTGAACTAGGATCCTCTTTGAGACATAATAGAATACACAATAGCTCTTACGCATAGAAACAGAAGAATTTTTTATAGTTGGGCAATCCACACATTTTTAGGGAACTTGGAACTAAAAATCCTCCTTCTCATCATCAGTAGTACTTGTAACATTTGACTTCGTTATCTTTCCTTTTACAACTATACAACTACAACAACGGCCCCAACTTTTAACTAATCCACCTTGAATACAAAAAATTCAAAACAACTATTACTTTCATTGAAAAAAAATATAGCATCTTCCTCTGTTTTGTTTTCAGTTAAATCTTAACTTCGAGAGATATTAATCTAAAGTTGTCAAAACTCTGGAGAAAGTTCGTTAAACTCATTTGAACATAACAACAATCAAATACTCTACTCCTCAAGGTCTGTGTGTATCGTACTTTATCATCGTAACTACTGACTAAGTTGTAACTAAACTTTGTAAGGTAAGGGTTGTTAAGCTTACGCATGTTTATATAACTTATACATTTTCAAAAATGCTTTACAGGTTCCATTCCTGAAAAGGATTTTCGGATAATTTGGATTGGAAAGTGGCCGTGATTTGTGAGACTGACTTCTTCGTATATATTTGTTAGTAATCGTCGTCAGAATCAAGGAGGTCACTCTGTCACCTTTTATATCTTCATTGATCAAAAATGATGAAGGCGTCACTCCAATGTCGTTTTAAATTTAAATATCTTCATCATCTCTCCTATTTCATCGCTGGTGGTGGGACTCTTCATCCAAGTTAAATTTTGTTATCAAAATAATGTTACACCAAAAGGACAAAAATTAAGTTATACATTCAGATGGATGAAGAATAGAAGAAGCAAATATAGAAGATGAATACGAAGTGATAGTGAAATGAATTGCCATTTTATAATCTTCAGAAGATGAAATTATAACATGAAAGATAAGAAAAAATAAGGCTACGAGAGATTGTATTTTTAAGATGATGGAAATACGAATGTGTTCATTATAACTACGTAAATTGTCTAATATTTTGAAGATGATTAATCCCAGACTGATTTATACGAGTGAGTTCTTCTTTAATTAAAAAATACGTAATCCCAATCATTAATTTATAAAGTTCAAAGAAAAGACTGGACTTCCTCAATTACGAGAAGAAGAGGTTGAAATCGAAAAAAAAACTATCAAAAACCAAGTACAAATTACCCATAAATCTCACGATTGATACAAAGTAATATCGTTGAGTTGGGTCCTGCAATATATTGTGTTCATTAATAAAGGTGTTAAGTGACACGTAGTCAGCGAATAAGCCAAGCAAGAGCCATTGATTGGGTGGTTTGTATTGTTATAATAGCTCAAAGCTTAAAAATTTAGTGAATGAAATTAAATCACTAAATTATTATTAAATTCAGCAAATATTATTATGAAAAGGAGCAGCATTTTAATTGACTGAATGAAAGAACAATGGAGAGTAAAGACAAGTAAGTTCAATTTTTAATAAATAACAGAAAAATTATACTCAAGATATTATATAACTACATACTAATACATGCCTATTTAGTATTATTGTAGTAATTTACACAATGATGACAGTCAAGAAGACCTTGTTTTATTAAAAAAAAAGTCTTTCCTCCTTTTTTACAGATTAAATATTGTTCTTCCCAATTGGAAAAAAAATTCGTTATGAATTATTGTAAACCGTTTAATCATTTACAAAATTCATCTCAAAATCATTTTATTTTATTTATAGTCTATAAAGTAGTTTGGTAAAGTATAATTTCGCTTCTTGAAAATTGATTTATAGTGTAGCGTCGTCATTTTCTTTGTGATTCGATTTCTTTAAAAAAACTTAGCGATGAACAAATAATAGATTTTTCCGTGTTTAGAATAGGACAGTTTTTTACACATGAAACAAAGTTATATTCCAAAAAAGTAAAAATGTTCTTTACTTCTCTGTTAGATTATTCACCCTTGATTGAGTTTCTCTGGATGCAATAAAAATAGAAGATGAACCTTTATTTTTTTGTCTTTGGGTCCTCAAAGGATTTTTTTAGTTTGAGTGGGAGGATTTTTAGGGGAAATAATCATCGACTGAGTAAAGTTAAAGTAGGAGAGACTTAAATTCCAAGAGAAGATGTCATGAAGGAATAAGTTAAGAAATGGAGAATCTTCTTAAAAAGAACCCGATCTTCTTATAGGGAATCCACTGTTTGTTGTATACAGTATAATATCCTTTGTATTTTTTCAAAAAATTCTCATCATCGAATTATTATAATTAGCCATGCGTGAATTGAACCCATGTTATATTTTTTAGAAATGATTAGTTAAAAAATTTTTTTTTTGACTCTATGAATAATATTAATTTTACTTCTAGAGTTTATTTTTATTTAGAGTTCAAATTACATATTTCAAAGAAATGATAGATTGTTCAAGTTGTTAGACTACATAACCAACCACTAACTGGTGCGTCAGTGTTAGAATTTTCTAATAGAATAACAAGGATATAAATTTTATTAAATAATGAAGTAATTATTATTGAAGAACTGGATTTATACGAAGAATGAATGATAAAAATTTTAAGATGGATTTTAATATTGAAATTATAGGATGGTTGACCTTCAATTATGTGTGGTGGTATTGATGAATGAAATTAAATAAAATTCAAGTTATAAGATGAAGCAGAAGAAATTTCTTTCTTAAAAATAGGAATTTATTATTAATGTTTCTAAGAAATATCATGATTAGAATTATAATATAATAATAATGAATGAGTTAAGTGTAAGATTATAGTATTGCCTGATGCATTTTAATTTATACAAAATCAAGCCAGACTTTTGAAGACAATGGAGGAGAATGACCTCTAATCATAAACTAATTTTCCAGTCATAATAAACAGAATCCATGACCTGTCTTACTTAACCTTCCTTAAATTTATACATTGATATATTTCATCCCGGTTCCCCTCGTCGTCGTCCAGTCCGTCCTCACTCGATGAATGACATACATGACAGAGTCAGACGATAATACTAAAGGAGCAGTTATAGGTAGTTTTAATTCATACAGTAGTTGTACTTGTAGTGTGGAAATTCCTACGAGTAGATTTGAAAAAGAATTTTTTAAAATCCAGAAGAGTTTTAACAATTATTGGTGTATTTACGAGACTAATTTCCAAAATTTACTTATAGAATGGAGAGTAGTAAATCAGAAGAGGATAGCCCTAGTAGGACTACTACTTCCGGAGAGAAGGAAATTGAAGTTCAAACAGGTCATGAGAATGGATGTGCTGAAGACCCTGACGAACAAACGACAGAAAGTGTCAAAAGCGACAACGGGGAAGGGGATGATAAGGCATTTACTGCAAATTCTAGTAACTCTGATGAGACTGCAACTGACTCACCGGATGACCCTGGACAGTCATCCGGACTTCCTCCAAGGTAAGCCCTTTTTTCATATTTATTGAGTACATGCCTCCTACTCGCCCATTTAATAACTGAGGTTGTTTTTGAGGAGTGTTAATTTTTGAATTTGTTCATCACCTTTCTTAACCCATTTTGTCAAAATTTTGACACAAAATTGGAACAAGTAGTATTGATGATTCATTGCGTCATTTTTTAAAAATTGGTATCATCTTCTACAAATTCCTTCCACAATATTTAATTTTAAGAAAGTTAGAAGCACCTTTGGTAGTTATTCTTACTTTGCATTTATTTCCATTATTTTGACAATTTATATCGTTGTGTAGCATAAAAGAAGTTTATAATGAAACTTATAATTTTAATGAAAGATTGTAATGATAAAAAAATTTTAAGGGTACAAGATCGTTAAAGTTGTTTTGATTACCAATTATAATTAAAAGAGAATGAAATATTATATAACTTTAGGACCATTGAATAGAAATCCCATTAAGATAACATTTCTTTCTTGATTTCTCATGAAGAGTGAATGGCTTATTAGTTATTACTTTAGTCCCTGAGAATCTCAGTCAAATGTAATTAAACTTATTTTTACATTTACTTTCTCCTAACGAACAACGAACGAAGTACTATGGAACTACTTTAACTCATTTTCCAAACTTTCCATACATAAAAGTAGTACGTTTTAAGTTTAAAGCTTTATAAACAATGGAAACAATGAAAAGGTGTATAAAGTTCCAACAAAAAAACAGTTAGGAGTTTATTTTGTAGTTTTCCATTACAAAGTATAAGACGTTGACGTTAAGTTTTCTTTTTTTCCATTTTAGAAAATTTGAAATGAAACCCTTAAATTCGACCATAAAAAACTATCTTCATCTTCACCGATTTTCTTTCTAGAATAATGTGCTCTCAGTTTTATTGTTTTAGATTTTAAGTAGGTGAAAAGTTAGTAAAACTTTTACTACTATAACAGTAGTAGTAGTGGTGGTCGTGTCTAAAACTGTGTCATCGATTTTTTCTCCTTTACCAACTTTACACCACCACCTCCTCACCCTCACCTCTTCACTTTCTTCTGGTGATGGCACTTTGACTTTCTCTCAGCTACTTTCACCCCATTCTTTCAATAACACTTGTTGTCCTTCTCTTATTTTGTTTTTCTACGCAAAGTTTCTAAGGGCTATTTTCATTCACTCTCTTAGATCTAGTTTTCTCGCGATATCGTATAAAAAAAACAAAATAACCTGAAAATTATACTGATTTAATTTTTTGCGAGTTAAAAGTGTTAATAATTCTTAAAATTTAATCATGTATTTTAAATAAAACTTGAACCAGATACGTTTTAAGTTCAGATTCATTATCAAGAAAGAGCTAACACAAGCTTTTTATTCTAACGAGAAGACTCTGTTGATTTGTAAAGAAACTTTCCTAATGATATCCTTTAGCTCATTTTCTTCCTTGTTCTATAAATGGCATACACGTTTTAAAACTTTTGAAGAAGGTTACTGATATGCATGCTGAGGCTGAGAAGAAAGTTTCACAAACAATTTTAATAAAACCAAATCAAAAAGTTTTCTAAACCAATGAACCTCATACCTTATTTTTCTAAGAAAGATAAAAAGTAGGCTAATTTTTAGTTTTTACTAGATCATATTTCGAACAGAGAATATTTTAATTGAAATTGAAACAAAGAATGTTAAAGTAGTAAAATATTGATTTTATGATTCCTTGATTTTTTACTTTTTGTATCTTTTAACGAATTTATTTTCATCTCCTTTTTCTCTACACTTCAATTCATTGAAATTGTGTTCTTTGATTTTGAGTTCAAAAGTGTGCTATTATGATAATGAATAAGAGAAGTAATATTTGACTTTTGCTCACTAACTAGTACAAGTACTCGTATTAAATATTTTTTTTAAGTTTTGGGGCTTTCAATTTAATAAAATCAAACACATTTTTGGTGTTCTTTAAACGTGAGGATTTGCATTGATCGATTTTTTTTAAATTTCAGTAGTTTTTCACTGTTTGTTTTAGTTAACTTCGTTAACTAAAACTTATTTTATAAAGAAAGTAAAATCATGTTTAGTTGGGTATTTTTTTATTATTCATTTTACTCTTTTTTTTCCCTAAAACCTTAAGTAATGTCATATTTTATTTAAAAAAATAATGAAATAAAACAAAAAAATCCGTTAATAAGTCACAATGTATCCAAAATAAAGTCACAATTTCTTCTATTTTGTAGAAACTCTACAAAATGGAAGAAATAAACAAAAGTGTGAAATAAGATTTTTCTACTTATTAATCTTTCTTCCATTCTTCAAGTAGCGTAAGAGAAACCATAATTAATTACTATTTGGTTTTCCAAATAGTTTAGCGTAGAGAAAATTGTTGTAAAAGTTAAAAGAAAGAAGAGGAAACGGGAGGGGTTTTTACCTGAGATTTGATCCTTTCTTTCTTTCTTTCTAACTCGTCTTGCGTACTCCATAGAGAATCAATGGCCTTGCCTTGTCTTGGTGGTGGTGTTTTTTGACGATGGATCATCATGATGAGAATAAGGAGTGTCCGATTCTTTCTATTTTAATTTCAGATAGTGAGAACTGAAACGTTCTTTGTTAATGGCGTCATCTAATATTAAATTTTTATTTTTCAAAAGAAAAGAAAGGAAGAGAAAGTAGTAAACAATAATTTCATTTTCAAAAAAAATAAAGTAAACTTGTTTTTCACTTTTATTGATTTCTCTATTTTAAATAAAATAGTTTTCAAAGAAATTATACTTAAAACGGTTAAATAATAATCAATTTGTTTAAGTTTCTTCATACAAAAACAAAATATATTATTTAAAAAGTCAATTTACTAAAAAGAAATATTTAAAAATTAAACGGAGTTTTAATAATTCATGTTCCAAAATATGAAAAATACAAAAAATTTCTGCTATCCGATTAAATTTATATGAAAAGTGATCAGACATGCGGTGTTGAAGGGTTTTGGATTCTTCTAGAAACTTTATGATTGTTGTAAAAACTTCCTCCCCCAAGGTTATATACTCAATAATAGTTAAAATAAAAATTTGATAAGATTTGAATTGTCTTAAAGTTAGCGTCATTAAATTTTATTTAAAAAAATGTTTAATCAGCTCAACTTTGGTAGAAACATAACCTTCGCTGTAAGAACTCAAGCAGCTTCTTAAGTAATTTGATAAGATAGCTCACTGAACAGAAAAAATCACAGTGTTTAATTATAAAGTTTTTGCGCTAGAAGAAGTAAACGAGGTTACTTTAATCTAAAATGATAAACTATAAGCATATTTTAAATTGGTTTTTGTGTAAATATTAAAAAACTTTTTTTTAACTTTTCATTTCACCATCATCTCCTATACACATATGGTTGCGTGGTTTGGTTTTGATAAACAAAACAATAATAAAATATACCTAAGTTACGTATGTCTGCCAAATAAAAAGTAAAAAGTGTTGGCCCTAACTCAAAAGTCCAAACAACTCGTCATCGTCACGTCGTCCAGCTCTTCGTACGTCCTTGACAATTGCCCCATCACCAGTTGTTCTCTTCCCTTTGCCCTCTAATAAATCTTAAAAAGCAAGTTTTATATAATTGAGGATGGATGGACTGACGTTGTAGTTTGTAAGGGAATGCTATGAATTTATCTAGAAGAAAAAACAAGTATCTGGAAGATAATGGAAAACAGAATAATAATGAGCGAAAAATTTAATGTTCATCGGGGTTGCCAATTTAAGGAGGAGCATATAATTTCGTTGGAGAAAAGGGAAAATTGTAAACTACTGGAGTATGTATGTGAATCCCTGGCCTGGGTTTAGGAAATATACGTCACGTCACCAAAGAACTCCTAACAGCCCCAGCATAGCCCCAGCAGCAGCGTACAACTACTACTAGTGTTTTGCGAAAGGAGGAATTTGCGAACGCTTGCTTGGTTTGAGTAGTATGGAATAGAGAGATAAGTATCGGTTTTTTTGCAACTTGGCTTCGCAGTTAGATGTTGACCTTCGTTGGAAGGAGTAATTCTCTCCATGTTGTGTTTTTATCCTAATTAAATTCAACTTATTAAGGAGCTTCAACAAAAACAACCCCATTGTTATATATTATTATTCTTATACTGGAATAAACTACTATACAAAATCAAGAGGGATCACATTTTAGTAATGTGTTGGATTTTCTCCAACTAATATAACAATTTCTACAACAATATTTTTGGGAACAGTAGTAGAGCAGTTTTTAAGTTAAAACGTGATATTAGTTATATTTTGAAATGAAAAAGTGGTAGGAAGATACTTTATATACAAAATAAGTAAAAATGGATTACTATATGGATTATCATCATTATGGGGGGTCAGAATTTGACCATCTTCCTGTCAGGTATTTTTTTACTTGTATACCATACATGTTTTCTTTTTCTCAAAGAGAAAGTTTAAGTTGTTTTTTGATGTGGTGAAAACTTGATCATTTTTTTCTCTTTCTTTTGGTGTTTTTCGCATTTCGCATTGACTAGGGTCATGGTCATGGTACCCCAATTTCTCTTTTTCACAACTCATTTCCTCTTTTCTCCATTGCGAAATTTGTTGGTCTGATAAGATTATGTCTCTCAAAACATGACATAACTATATCAATCGGAATTATTTAATTTAATCGCATTATAAATTCAAGTCCACGCAAAATCATTTAAAAATACCATTGTTAAAATTATGCGAAAGAGTGAATTTTCCAGATGTTGTTGTTGTGAATCTAGTGGGAAATTATATGGGGGGAAATGTTTTATAATGTTGGGAAATTATAAAATTTATATTGAGTTAGTATATGTATGTTTAGTATAAATTTATTCATCACAGTAGAGGAATTTTTATCCATTTCCTTAATGAATGATCTTTAAGTTGAACTCATAAGAAATAAAGATTATCAAAAAAGAACTTAATTTAAGATTATACAAACTTCTTAAAAGTTAAATGTCAATTACTTAAAGTTTCGATTTGAAATGGAGTAAAGTGTGTAAATATGTATTCATCTTTAAAAATTTGAAATTGAAATATGGAGGTTAAGTTAAAACATGTTATAGCTTTAAGGAATAATAATCTAATTCTTAAGAGAAATTGGATATTATTCCATCATCATCATTGGTACAGTCTTCTTCTTACCGACTTGAAACAAAAGAGATTTTACTTTTTACAAATTGTATTTATAAAAATTTAAGATAAATATCTTAAGTTTAAAACAGAAGGACGGATATATTACTAAATCAAGAGGGTGTTAAAGTATTTTTTTTTAGAAATTTTGTTTAAATAATTCAGAAGAAATTGAATCTTATTTAACTTTTAAGACTATGTAAAAAAATGTATGTTACATTTTTTTTTCTAGGAATTTCTAAATAGAAATTCGTTTCAGAATTCAATTTCAATGTTTTAAGTATCATTGAGATTTGATGAAACTATTGTTTACTGTTGAGTAAAGATTTGATTTCAATCTTATACCTTCAAATTCAGTTGAAAACTTTTTCAAGTATCATCTATTCTTTTTTACATTTACTAGACATAGCCAAGACATAAGGAATAATACCTCCCTTCTTAACAATATTGCGTGTTGCAAGAATAAGAAGAAAGGGTCATTTCAAGGTCTCTAAGACATATTTTCGATTATTGAAAATTGGATACATTTAAAATATTTAAAAAAATGTATATTATAATCAAAATTATTGGTAAAAAGTTAATGATTGTAGTTTTCTATTTTGCATGTAGGTGTTGGTTTTGTTGTAGGAAATATTTAATGCAACACCACAGAAAATTAAGGATTAAGTTATATGATATAATAATTTAGGCTGGTGACCTTATAAATTGACCTTAGTCATTTCATTACCTTCAACACTTAAGAAATCCCTCTTCTCTCATTGGTTGAGGAGGATTCTTTACACATTTATCCTTAATTAATTTAATTTGTAAGAAACTTAATACAGATCCTGTGTGTTATTATATTAACTAATGAATTTACTGTTTGAAAGAACTTATTAGGAGGAATGGATGTGAAAAAATAATTCTGAAAAGGAAATCTTGAAATCCATCTTTCAATAAAGAAGATTTAGTTTAAGAATTTGCAAAACTAATATTTGGTATACCATGTTTTCTTACTTCAATACAATCACTTTGTGTATCTTATTGTTGACATTATTTTCATTTTCATTACTTCATCATCTTCATTATCCATTGTTTGAAAAAAAGGTCCAAAAATAAATTATTCTTACTTTTCCAATTTAAGAGAAAAGAAAAAAGTAAGATTTTATTATTTCTTTTACTTAGATTTAATTGAACTTTCTTTTTTCTTTTCACCTTTCTTTTAACCAAAAATCAAGAAAATTAAAAAGAAACTAAGTGATGATGGTGGTCTGAGGTTTTTGTCCATTTGACTTTGACATGCCCCTTCGATCACGTAGTTGAATGAATATCAGTTTCAATAACACCATCCTTTAAATTTTCAACAACCAATAAACAATTCCCAACTCATTTACATGCAATTGTAATCATTTTCTGCCACTTAAAAATTACTGACCTACACTTTGTATTCTTTAAATTTCTATCCACGCTATGGGAGTTGTTATTTAAATTTTGTAGAAGAAGACCGACTTTCACCAAGGTCATTTTATTAATAATCTCCAAGTTAAAACTCATAGAAATTCACTAGGGAAACCTTGGAATAAACAACTTTTTAGTCTTTACTATACTTAGGTATAAGACTTTTAAAGTTCAAATTATGAAACGATAGAATATGGATGTGGAAGTTGTAATAAGGATTCATTAGACAAACTCGTTTTATCCGGGATAATACCTGAATTTTTAATAATATTTTAACACTAATTTTTCACTACTATACTATACGCCGTCATTAGCATATAAGAAAGTAACTGAGTTTTCTATTGTTTGTTTACCAAAATCATTTAACTTGTTGTTTTACAGAAATTTTAAACAAACGTCAACATAATATAAAACTTTCTCAAATGTTTTCTTTTGAAATTGGACTTTCACTTTATATTATTTGAAACAGGAGATACTTTTAGTATAATTTTGATATGATTGTTGTGCTTGCTCAAAAATTATTAAAATGTATGTTCTTTATGATAACTGCATGAACTTTTAAGAAATCTTATCCGTAAAATTTAAAATCAAGAAAGAAAGGAGAGAGAAAAATTTTCCTATAATTATTATTATACAAGTAATGGATTCCTGTTTTGCATTTTCTTTCCCTTAAGAAATTAATAAGCTTCACTCCAGCTTCTATTTCTTGCATGACATTTGAGAAGAAAATCACTCAAAGTAGCTTACTACATTTCTGTATTGAAAATGATTTAAAAGAATATTAGCTTTATTTATAAATTAATATAAAAATGTATGGTCAAAATATACAGTCAGAATACGGAGAAAAGGTGAGAATGAGCGCAGCATCCACTGATTGAAACTTAATATGTCTTCAACTAAAAAAGAAAAAATTGAGTCCGTAAATTGCGGAAAGGGTAATATATCATTGATAAAGGAAAAAAGGAATCGGACTTCAAAATTCAATCTTTTCCGTTTGTTTTTAAATTAATAATAGAAATAAAATATGGAAAATGAAATGTTAGACAGAGACAAAAAGTTGTGTAGGTAGATGTTAGATGTGAGTTAAAAAATTAATTTTACAGTGTTATTTATTATATCCAATGGTATACCTCGATGTTAGAAAGCATCAAGATTGGTTGTCTTGCTTCTGTAACATCCAATGACAATAACGAGACAAGAAAGACGAAGACGAGGATAGATTGGTATGATGAAGGATGGGGAAGATGACGGTGATGTCGTATTTAGCTCGTGGAAATAATACTAACGTAACTCGTGTATAAGCTGATAGAAACTTTGATCAAAGAAGATTGAAACCTAACTTTAACCATCTTGTTGTTTTCTATTTATTATAATGTTTTTGAACTAAAGGATGATTATTTATAAAGAAAGAATAGTTCCCTTAATATGTTTTTTTGACTCTGTATTCAAAAAAATTACAGTTATTATATATAAACGTATCTCCTTCATCATCAACATTTTTTTATTAGGTTGAATGGGTTAAATTTTCATTTAATTGTGTCTCAAAAAGAAATAAGGTATATATTTTGTAAAGAATGGATTCATGTAGAGACAAAATTAGTCACAAAGGTTCTCTTGGTTTCGAACTCCTTTTTGATGCTTCAATCGCTTTTCAATTAGAGACTGGAGTGTGTGTAGGAAGTAAATAAAATATTTTTATTCTATAAGTAATTTTTACTGAAAGAAAATAAATTCACGATATAGAAGTTTTGTTAGCAGTAGTATAATAGAATATATTAGAGTATACTGGAAATAATTTTTTCCAGCGCGTGGAAAAATTATCCAAAGATTCTTTTTTAGATCATACATAAGTAAAGGTATACGTTATACAAGTATACTTTCTAAATTACTATATACACTCATTCATTCAATTAACGCTTCGTAAAGTTTTTGTTATTATAACTTTTCTTATTTCAAAACTTGATGAGAGTCATTTTAAAAGAAAAAAGAATAAGAAATTTAATTGACTTGGAATTGAAATCACAATTCGGAAAATTTTTATTTCTTTCAACAGTTTTTTTCCTGTTTTATTTTCCTGAATTATTTCTATAAGAAGTTATTATAAATTTAAAGATGTTTATAAGCATAAATGTTGTGTTGTTGTTTGTATTATTCTCCCATTGAAATATTTTTCATGTTCATAATTATCTATAAAAGTTCTTACAAAACATTGTGACATGACAACCTTTTTGTTATTGAGAACCAAAAAGGATGATCCCCATGATTCATGCATAAGCTGAAAAGTGATGAGGATAGATAGCTTTTTGTTATTTGATTACGTGACTAAAGTTATAGTAATAAGCTGATTGACAATTTTTATCCTGGTAAACTTGTTTTTGACTATTGGATATATTTTTCGGGTATTAAAATTGGCAACGTTGAAATTGACTTTTAACCGTCCATTTTGATAATACTTATATTCCATTTCAGTAATAAATAATGAAGTCTAGTTTGACCTTGTCTACTTCTACTAAAGGTTGGCATATTATCATCTTGCCAAATACACGCTACATATCGCTATTTTATATCATCACATTCAATTCCACT
Source organism: Friesea truncata (assembly GCA_034699725.1). Lineage (NCBI taxonomy): Eukaryota > Metazoa > Arthropoda > Collembola > Poduromorpha > Neanuridae > Friesea > Friesea truncata. The sequence continues at coordinate 59,669 of JAQGCN010000015.1, read as the reverse complement.
TAAAAAATTTTATTCCTGGATTAAACTCAATCCTTCCTAGCCAATTACACATTTAAAAAAAAAATTTATTTATTTATGTTCATCATCTTTAAATAATGCCATCAAATTAATAGCCTTCATAATAACATAACAGATATTGAAAGTCCAGTGACAATTCCAAGTTCGTAAACCACTGCTACAACACCACCGCGTCTAAACTAAACTATGATGTTGATGACGTTGTTGTTGTTGGATGAAAACAGAAATATGGCGGATAGTTTAGTAGTAGTGGTTTTTGTGGTTTTCAGTATAATGTATACTTGGAAAATCACCCAGTTTCTTTAATATTGCTTCTTGATTTTCTTAGGTATGAGGTAGGTAATAGCTTGTAGTAATGTGGTTAAGAGACAAATATTGGTCTAAATGACTAAACTTGGTTTTTTTTTATCTACGACTAAACGTCTTTCGTTTCTATATTTTATCAAAGTTGTTGCGTGGTTGAAAAACCAAACAAAATGAAATCAATAAATATATCTTAGTTAAAGCTTTTGAGTTGGTTCTTCATTAAGTAGTCCAATGGATTGACTATCTCGAACTGACAGGGGAAGTTGGTCAATATTTATCTTAAATTCCAGGGTCAGTATTTTCCTCAATCGATTTTTTTCTTTCAGGGTTTTTCTATTATTATATGAATAATCAACCATTTAAAAATGAGAATAAAGGTTTTTTTTATTTGTCAGTAATAAAAAACAAGAGTAACAATTAACCCAAGGACATGAATAGAATATGATTTCTAATTTCTTCCAAAACACTATACTTCATCATACTTGTAAATATTAATAGAATAGAGTTAATAATAAATGAATTATATTTTTTCAATTCGAATTTTCTAATATTTAGTACATTTTTTTAAATATTTTTTGGATAATGATGAGTTTTGATATTGAATCAATGAGAATTTATTGAGTATTTATTAAATTGAATTATTAAAATGATGGGAGGTCTTTGTCTGACACTACTACTATAAATTGTTGTTGTGCGTCAGTCAACAGGTGAATAATAGAGACTTTGCGTGAATGCTTTTGCGCAATGAATACGGAATAGTTTGAAAAACAAGGAAAATTTAGTAAGCTAAATTGATTTGTTTCTACTTAAGTTCGTCCCTATTAGGTCAGAAACACTTTCTAGAATACCCAAGCAAGCGCGGATATATACGGAATCTCTAAATAAAATATTGGGCCTGATTTTGTTCAAGGCCATGATTACTACTACGTCGAGGCAATGGTCTACTTGCGTGTAGGAGGAGAATGGATGGATAGGAATTATAATTACAAAAGCTTTCGGAGAAAGTTAAAAGAAAGGATTATTTCACCTTCCATCTTCAAAGAATTTAAAAGCTTTCTCTTCTGAAAATAAATGAAATCCTTTATATATTTTTCAGTTCAAGCCGACTGATGAGGAACTTGGCTGAGAAAATGAGGAGGGACAAGCTCAATATGTATATCTCCGAACTCTCTTCTCTAGTCCCAATCGTGGCCATGGCCACAAAAAGAATGGACAAGACTTCAGTGTTGAGACTTTCTGCCAATTTTCTCAGGATACATTTGAGTAAATATATTTTATAAAAGATGTTTTTTTGGAAATATAAAACAAAAATTTTTTTCTAGGCTTGAAACAAGACAAGAAAAATCCTACACGTCCACCATCAACCCCCGGAGGAATAGAATCATCCCTTTCTTCAACACTTTTAGAAGCCCTTGAAGGATTTATGTTAATTGTTACTTCCTCAGGTAAAATAGTCTACGTGTCCGATAGTGTGGAAAAACTATTGGGTCATTCTCAGTTGGATTTGATGGGACAGTCCTTATATACAATATGTCACAATGGGGACTCTGAACTACTAAAGCATCATTTACAACCGTCCACAGACTTCACCGCATCATCGAGTAAGAATTCCGATGAATTTTAGAAATTATTAATAAAACACTTATTTTATTCTCAGTAGATGAAAATTCAGATGGTTCAACGGATTATGTTCCTCGCTCCCCGTCCTTCTTTGGTGGCCGACCTGAAGATACTTTCTCAGGTTTAGCGGCTGGAGAACGGAGATCCTTCTACGTTCGTCTTACTGAACGTTCGATGGCTCGTGGAGACCCTGCACGCCATGTTACAGTTCATCTCAATGGAATCCTTCGACCTCCTTCGATTAAAAAGGAATCACCAAAATCCTCCTCCAAGGGGAAGAAAGGTGTGTTTTACACTGGCGTTTGTAATTATTCATTTAACTTATTACTGTTTTATTTAGATTCTTCAGCATCATCTACAACATCAGGAACTGGAGACGAACATTTGCTCGTATGCGTTGCAAGGCCATTTCGAAACAAAGGAATTACTGAACTATCTCTCATGGAAGCTGTACAGGATGAATATGTAACAAGGCATTTACCTGATGGAAGGATCATTTACTCAGATCATCGCATTGCCTTCGTTGCTGGGTATCTCACGGAAGAAGTGATGGGACTATCAGCTTTTAATTTTATTCATAATGACGATCTCCCTTGGGCAACTGTTGCTAATAGACAAAGTAAGGAAACTATGAATATTTTTTAAATTGACCTTAACTTTTATTATGTTTTTTTTTAGTGTTCAGCAGTGTTGAAGGGCAGGGGTACAGTGTGTATCGTCTCAGATCAAAAACAGGATCTCTCATCCATTTACGAACGAGAGGATTCCTGGAGTTCAACAAAACTACTCAGAAAGTCGAAACGTTTGTTTGTATCAACACACTTCTGACGTAAGTGTTTTTTATTTTCCTGTTCTGATTATTGCCTTTAAATAATTCATTATTTAGAAAATAATTAGTTCTTTTCTAACTTCCTTCTTTCAGTTTTTTTTCAAACTTGAGTTGAGTTCTTGATGAAAAATAACTATTTAATTTTTTAGGAATGAGGAAGGGGATAAGGAATTAGAAAAGGAAAGGGAGCGAATAATGCCGTTTATCACATTTCAACAAGTAACAACAACGTCCACAAGTACAAACGCCATTACTAGCAGCAGTAGTAATAGCACCAGAGGAGACCGAGGAAGTTCAGCTCAATCTCTCACAACAACTTCCGAGGACATACCCTCTATTCTCCCTTTGCCAGTACTCGAATCAGGTGGATCCACTCCACCATCCACATCATCATCAGATCCACTATCGTCACAACCATCTCCACCTCCAGTTGTTACAACAGTAGTGACTACTTCTGTAGGTATATCCATACAATCTGGAGGAGGACTACGCCTTGGAAATGAATTTTCAAATCATTCGAACCAAAATTCATGTACAATCGTTGAAGTTGGAGAAGATGAAGTTGAGGGGATAGATCCAATGTCTCCACCGGAAACAAAAGCAGTCCTTATGGAACTTACGAATGGAGATAATACAGAGATACCAACTAATCATAATAATGGAACAATTGAACCTTTGACTTTGGTGGATCCGATCTCTTCCCCTGTTTCAGATCCTTCATCTTTGATACCTCTCACATCACCTCAGTCAATAGGAACTCAATCCCCAGATCCCATTATTCCACTGGACCAAATCCATCATCATCAAACCTTTATTTATGTTCATGAGGGAGATGATTCTAAAAGTCCATCTCCTGAAATGAAACTATCAGAATCCTTATTAAGAGGTAATCTTATTAATCATCCAACTACACCACCTCCAGGAAATGTATTCCCAAAACTAAAAAGATCCTTAGCAGAAGTTGAAGATCTTGTTGTCTCATCAAGTGCAAAAAGATCAATTCTTCCTACTGCTTTCCTAACATCTTACAATCAACTTCAACATCATAGACATCATCATCATTCACCACGTCTTGGAGGAAAATGGGGAACAGAGACAACACAAACAATCATTTATGACCAACATAACAACAATGGCTAAAAAGTTAACTTTAGTTTTTTAAAGAACAGAGAAACTTTAATTTTGTTTCTTCTTTTCTTATTTTAAAGAATTCAATCCTAAAAGACTCAAACAAAAAACCAGTACAATTCGATTTAAGTAATTCCGTGAAAGGAAACAAAATCGCAATGGATGTTGTATTTTGATGAAAAGAAAACAGGAATTTTTGCTACAAGTCGTATATAATGTATATTTATATTCTTTCATCACATTTTACGCCAACATCACCGCATTTTCATTATAAGCCTTCTGTTCCAAAAAATGACGACCAAAAAATCCTTTCCTGTGTCTTTGTCAATTACAATTTTTAATCTTATTTCTTTTTTTCAAAGACGCAATGCAAAAAAAAAGTATAGACAATCAACTTTTGAAATTCATTTACGAATTTCAATCTCCCTATTATTTATTATTAGAGTAATTAATTATATTATTATTAATGTAAAGAGCTTGTTTATTGTTTTTTTTAATCCCAGTGTGTCATAAATTGACTGAAGGATGATTGCATGGATTGATTAATTTAAGATATAACACAGAATGTGTAATATTATATTGTATATCGCGTAGACAAAATTTTACTCATATAATTTATAATATATAACAATATTATTATTGAGTGTAATAGTACAATTATATATTATTATTTAAAAAAAACAAGTGAGGGTATAAAACTTAATTTTAGTGAAGATGAAGAATCTTAAAATTTTGTGTCCCTTTTTTGGATAGTCAAAAAAAAAATTTTTTTTTGAGTTTTAATCAATTAGCTTATGTTATCCCAAAGACTAAAATCAATTATCCAAAGTTAGATGCTTTAAATTAATAATTTATAATTTTAAGTTCAAAAATTCTTGTTTCAAATCTTTTTTTTTCAAAAGAATTTCCCCTTCCTTTTTAAAAATCCTGTTGTTTTTTTTTGGTCGCTAAATTTAATTTACTATTATATAAAAAAAACTTGTAATTTAACTATATATATGCTAAATTTAATGAAAAAAGAAACCACCCATAAGACTGATTCTATTAAGTTAAAAATACTATTAATAACAAATTATAACATAAAATTAATAGAAAGAGAAATGGAACAAAATGTATAAAAACAAAACGCTAGTTTTCTTTTTTGTGGAATCACATTTACAAATTTTTAATGTAAAGAGCTGAAGAAAAAAATTTCTGTAAAAAAAATTTATTTAATAGCTCGGGAAAACAAAAGCAAAATCAGGAAGACTGAAAATTGAAAAAATTGCATAAAAGCTTAACTATTATTGATGAGGGCAGTTTTAAATTATTATAGCGTCTTAAATTAACGTACCCACCCACCCGGTCGGTTGGTAACAAATATCAAAAAGTTTATTTTTTAGCGAAGCGAATAAGACTCATGAATTCTGGAAAAAAAGTTTGTTTTAAAAGAGGAAAAGTTCAAAAAATGGCACTAAAAAAACTACGTAACGTTCAATTAATTACTAATTTTTCAAAGTTTAATTATTGCCAAAATAAACCGTATACTTCCCTTTCTTTAAAAACAAACCTACCTCTTGCTTTTGCTTTTTCACCGAAATGTTAAATTTGAATAGTGTTTTTAATTGGTCATTTTAAAAAAGATGAAGTGTTTTCACATATAAAAATATGAAGGGGAACCGTTTGTAATTTTGGTCCATTTTGTGAATGAAAGGATAACGCGTGTATGAGGGAAAAAAGTTAAGAAGAAACCCTTTGGCATTTTTTTTTTGAAAATTTTAAATGTAATACACATTTTAATTTAACAATCAGCAATTATTAATTGAAAAATACTATAATATGATTTTATCATACTAAAAAACTCAATGTTGTTAGAAGTTCCGAAATTTAACTTTTATGTAAAATAAAGAAGAGTAATCGATGAGTTTGATTTAGAAACAAAAGAAATGGAATTTAAAATTATTATTATTATAATAATTCAAACTAAAAGAATTGTATGTGTCCAGAAAATAAAATTAATGCGTACGTTTAAAAAATATTCCAAAGTTGTTTTTTTTTTCCTTTCTTGTGCGTCTTTGAATTTATTCATATTTTACGACATTACATTATTTTGGTCGAAATAATAATAATATTCCTGCCAAGGTTCATTCATAATAATTAGTAAGTTAAATATTTTATATATAACTTACAGTTATAATTTGAAACAATGAGCAAATTTTAGTCAAAACCATTGAAATTAAAATATAAAGATCTTTTGTGCATGAACTAAATACATCAATTTCAACGAAAATTAAATTAATGGTTGATTATCAAAAAGAATCACCGCGTATCTGATTATTAATAATTACGCTTATAATTAATTATAGACCCTAAATTGACAAACGTATGATGAAAACCTTAGCATTAATTTATTATTACCTTATTCTCTCCTCACACAAACTTAAATCTAAATAAATTGATCCTAAGGCTCGCCTCTTCTAACTAAATAATATTAAGTGTTTACCCCTTACCATATGCATTAATCGTTGTAATAGAAAATTACGATCACAAGCGTTAATTATTTCAAACATCTTTCAAAGTAAACACTGCCGACATATCCCTAAAAATACATCATATTCAATATAATAAATAATATACAAGAACACAAATTCATTACTTACCCCACGCATTGCTTTAGTTACGTTTGATTCAAAGAGGCGCTTATTGGATTGGAGAACGTCTAAAAGTATATACAATGTCGTTTACTTTCAGTATGAACTTAAAATCATAAAAAAATTACCTGCCGCTTCTTTGTTCAAAGGATCCTCTGGATTAGGCTCCTAAATGAATCAGAAATTGAATTTAATAAAATTACGCCATACTTCACAAAGCTTGGATTTACCAAAAATAGGAACTGAAGTCCATAGATAATAGAGCTGATAGTGAGTACGGGTTTCCAGTCTTCTCGAAGGATGTTGAGACAGACGTTCCCTTCGAGGTCAATATTAGGGTGATATACCTGCGTTTCACATTTAACCTTAGGTGGTTCATGTGGGTAATTGGCTCCGACACGAAAGGTGAAAGTAAAACGGCCACCTTTGTAGAATCCTTCATCCGGAGCAATAGTTAGCTTGAAATTTAGGATGTCATCTGGATCAGGAAAATCAGTAGCGCAAGTCTTTGGAAGATTTAATTCATTTATGTCTACACCGAATCAGTAAAATAAAAGTACAAGAAGCCATTAGATTGCCTTATTACTTGAATTCACTCATTAGACCATACATTACCTTTCATAACTCGCAGCTGAGCTGGAGATGACTTTTTCTGTGAAGAGGTAGACGATGGGACAGATTCACCATCTTTCTTCTGCTGTTTCAGTGAAAAGAGTTTCAGCATTTTGCACGTACAAGGTACAAGTCAAGTAGTGAAGGACTCGACAAGGACAAAGTGAGTATCTATGAAAAAGACACAAGATTAAGACATATTTATGCTGCCAGCATATCATAAGTTTACAAATAGTATTATGATGAATTAAACAAATATGAACAAAACGTTGGTAGAGAAACAAAGTAAATAATCATGAAGATAAAAGAAAACGATTGATGAATTTAATTGAAAAAATTCAAAGTTTTTATACTGTACATACAATTTTCTTACCAGTAATTTATTGAAAAACGACTTGTAGTGTTGAAGTTGAACAGCAACAGCAGATGTTTTGAAAATTAAAGTAAGCACTTGCGTAGTGTAGTTAATTTAACTTTAATTTGATTTAGATAAAAAGATTAGAAAGAAAAAAGAAAAAGTGAGAAAATACAATCATGAAAATAAAATTTTCACTCGAGTGTCACAAGTTCAAAAATTCAAATTAAAGCGCCAAAATATTTAAAATTTTGTTTGTTTTTAAAAAAAAAAGCTTTTTGTTGTTTTGAATTTAATTTACGACCATCATTTCTAAAACTAAAATTTATTAATTTTTTTGAGTCATGAGTGGAGTAACCACAACACTGCGAAATGGAAACTGGTCAAAGGCATGTGGAATGTTTAGAGCACTTTTATGTCAATTAGATAAAAAATTTATACCAATTCCTCCTGCTACTAGTACATCCCTTCGATTAATCTCAACAACTTCCATCTTGTCAAAGAAAGGGATGAATACTGATCCTCCTAAGAGATGGCCATTGTACAATAAACAAGTCTATCCTCCATTGGAACCTGGTCAAAAAACACGACCGGCTGTAAGTAATGTTACTTTACAAAAAAATCAATATATTAATTGAATTTATTTGTTTTATTCTAGTATATATGTCACTATAAATCAAACATCAAATACAGTCCATTAAAATTGTGGTATTGTGCTTGCTTAGTAAGAGGGATGCAAATAGATAATGCTATTCGTCAACTGGAGTATATTCAAAGGAAAGGTGCAACTTATGTTAAGGAAGCATTGATTGAAGCTCAAGAACTGGCCGTTCAACAGCACAATGTTGAATTTCGAAGTAACCTTTGGGTTGGTATGTGAAATTTTAATTTTTTTTAAATCACTTAATATTCTTCTAATCTTAAATTATTTTCTTTAGCGGAATCATTTGCAACTCGTGGACTTATATTAAAAGGAATCCGACGCCATGCCAGAAAACGGATTGGAATAGTACGTTACCGGTATGCTCATTATTTTGTAAGACTGGAAGAAGGTTCCCCTCCTGAAAACTATTATCCAGCTAAACCAGATGGACCCACACTACTTCAAGAATGGATAAAAGAGAGAAGACAGCTAAGAATATCTGGAACTTATTGAATTAATTTAATTTACTTTCTCTTATTATACATTTATTTGGACAGATTCAGAGTTTCATAAATCTAACTTAAAGTTTATTTTTTTTTGCATATCACCTCTTCAAATAGCACCGTGACGGTAGAATATCAGAGTGACGGTCAAATAAGTTCTAAAAGACAGTTTTCATTCAATACATCGTAATTCGTAAACTTCTTACTTTTGCATTATTTTACTAATAATGCATCATGCAACATCCTTATCCGTTGTTACTTGTTAGGAATCTTCTCAATGTCTTGTGAGTAAGTAAAAACGGAAATGATGCTTAGAACATTCATTTCATATGAAGTTAAATAATCCATGAAATGAATTCATAAAAGTAATCTACTTATTCTTATAACGAAGTTTAGAATATTATAATCTTAATAGTACAAAAAGGTAAAGTAGTAGCGCTTATCTTAATTTAATTTTACACGAATCAAAAAGCTAAAAGTTAAAGTGCAATTTATAAGTTTTTAGTGGACAATCATCATGGAAAATGGAACTTTTACCACGGAATTAAAAGTTCCAATAAATCCATGTGAAATGTTACAAATTGAATTTTCCTTGACTTACATTAAGGATATTATTAGAGTAGAGTAGAGTGTTTTTCAATTGGTTGTAGGTCAATTCTGCGTACATGACATGAAAAACAGCTACTGGTTATTATCATTACAGTCAATTTCAAAAGCCTAAAAATTAGAAGAGTGCCTGCTTTTCCTATATGAAATAAAGAAAAGCCTCTTGTAATTTAATACTACATATAACTTATCAGTTAATTTTTAGCTTACGAATGAATTCTTCTAATCAGAAGTTAATATCTGAAGAATAACAATTGAATTTAGACAGCTATAAGATTTTTGGCGTCATTGACGTCATCATACATTAAGATTAGGACCATACCATTTAAATAATTGAAGTGAGATGTGTAAAGATGATTATGTTGACGGAATTTAGTTCCCTGTTGTTTACAGTAGAAAATTATAATAATGGCAGTGGTTGGTTGGTTTTTGTTGAGTTGTTTAACTTTAGTTTGATTTTAATGAGAAAAAATGGTGGCGTATCTTCTGGAATTGTGTGTGATCTTGAAAGGAATGTATTCTTAAGGAAATAAATTTAAATTGACACGTGAAATAAGGAAAAAAGGGATGAATGCCAAAAATAAACCAATGGTATTTTGAAAATTGATGGATGATGATCCATTGCAAAGTTTTGAAAGGCACTCGCATCTTTCTTCAAGTCCGTAATCTGTTGTCATCTTGTAACATTTGTCCACGACTTCTTTATCTTTTTCTGGTTTTAAACAATTCCGATAAAAATAACGAATATCTGAAAAACACATACATAATAAATTAAAAAAACGTCATAGATTTTGTTTGATTTCCATTCAAAATGTAAGAATGAATGAATGAATGAAAAGAAAAAGGTTACCTTCTTTTTTAGAATTTCTAAAAGCCCTAGTTTGACATCCGAATTCGCAAAATGTAGTAGCAGTGGCTTCTTCAACAAAGTTTCCTGTCGAACAAATGTCAGTATTATTTGATGTTTCGCTCACCATTTTCCCCATAATACTCCAAGAACAAACATAGCATTCATAAGGACGATTATTTGATTTTTGGACACTACGGTCGTCGTCTTGTACTCGAATTGATGTATCTCTCTTTACATCTCTTTTTTTGATTGATGAATCTTCAATTTTGTATCCATTCACACAGATAAACAACCAACAATTCAATAACAGGAAGCAACAAATGTGGAGTTTAATGTTTTTAAAATACATTTTGAAAATCAACTGCAGGACAGAAGAAGACAGGGGCAAGAATCAACGAGTTTTTTAAAACTAGGTTAACGTCGTCGTCTTTTTGGTATTTTGGGACTACTTTTGGGAGTAACACGAGGTTCTTCGTACGCTTTTCTCCTATTGTTTATCGATCCATCTCTTAAAAAAACTTAAGTTTAGACTTGCAAAAATTCCTCTCAAAGATTTTCACAACATGGCAAAAACATTACTAAACTAAACTGGGTTGGGTTTGGTTTGGCTTGCGCCGCCTTCACAAAAAAGACGCTAAATGATTCCTTAAAGAAATTTACTTAATATTTAGAACAATAATTTAGAAAGTTAATAAGCGGTGAAAGTTCCAGAATTCTTTTTTTCAAAACGATAGACAATTTTTGTCATATTCAATCAATATGGATCTCCTTTGTTTTGATTGAATTTAGAAAACAGAATGAAATGAATGAAATTCGTGTCAACGTCTTATCCGTGTCAACATTGAAGATGAGTTTACCAAATTCAATCCCGTACAAGTCATAAAAGACCGTAAAAGGCAAAGATCATCCTTCAATGCAATGCAACTTACAAAGTAACTTTTCCCAAGTCCCAAATTAACAATAAACTAATTCGAGGATACGAGGCAAATCTTTTGATCTTGTAAATATCAGGTGAAAAATAATTTTAGTCCTCAATAAATTTATATGGGATAAAAGGAAAAAGTCATAAAACTAAAGTCGTAGTTTTAGGTTTTGGATTTATTAATTTGCATTTAGGAGTGCTTTTGTTTCACAAAATGAATCAAATATGTTCCGAACGATTTTGGGACAAGGAATATTTTTCTTCTATTGTTGTGAGCATGTGTGTTAAATTTTTTTTTATTAATATGAACATTACATTTTATGTTTTGATAAATGCAATTTTTATAAACTGCTTCACATTATTTTCTGCTAACAGAGAGAAAGTAATGTGACAATTTACTTAATAATTTGAATTTATTGAATATAGACAGACACCCCACAATTGCATCTTGTTACGTCTAATCTCCATTTTCGAATTGGTATGTACAACAACTTAATTATAGAATGAAATTAACAACTTATAATTAGTAAATTGACAATATGATTATTTTTAGTTACTTAAATGATTATGGTTGCTATTTCAATTTTGTCTTCAATTGAATTACAACACTCTCGATTTTGCAGTAGTAAACGATAAAATTGCAGTAGTCGGAATCTGGAATTTGTGTTTCATTCCTAAGTCTTGTTAAAATAGTTTTCAAATTATTCCAATTTTCTTTCTCGTTTTTTTAAAAAAAAACAATAAATATGAATTTTTGTTTTCAGAAATTAATAGTAAAGTCATCATCATGATAAATTTTTTTTAAATTACAACTTTCAATTTTTGACTTCTGCTAATAACCTTTAAGTTTTAACCATGTAATTAAATTTATGCGAATCAACGCCACAAATTAATATAATACCTCCTGTAGCTTAGCTTTAATACTAAATTTTTAAAATCTTAAAACGTCATTCACAGCAAACATTCAAACAATCATGTCATTCTTACTTCAAATTCATCCATCCGAATGTAATAAATGATGATGATGGATACTGAAAGGTAGGTGGAAATAATATAATGGAAATGTTGTAATTCCATTGGGAAATTTGATAGTTTCTGTGTACTTTACTGGAGAAAGTTTGTTTATAAAGAGTTAAGTGAGAAGGGTGCTTATTTTTGTATTGGGACTCACTTTCTCCTTACCTTGCGTTAGGATAAGAATTTTTCCTTTACTTTCTCTATCTTCCATCAACAATGAGATTCTTTAATACTCCCGTTGTGTATGCAATGGATTGTCCCACGAAATTAACAAAATGTCCTTCATTCATTCTTTCTTAATACTCGTTTAATCTTAAAGTTATTAAACTACCATCCTTCCAGAGCACACATCATTCTTTTATGAAAACAAAAACAAAATCATTGTTGAGTCAAATCAGTTTTGGTTTTCTACACAGTTTTATTTCTATTCTTTTTCACAACACAGAAACTAAAATAATACTAAAATGGAATTTAATATTCTTACACAAGTTAACAATGCCATGTCCACTGACACTTACACGTCCTCATCCTTAAAATATGAAGATTTCTTTAGAAATTCGTGGAAGAGGTATACAGATTTTTTATATAGTTTAGGTTGGTTTAGGTAACCTAATTTCAAATTCTGCAAGAGATTATCTCTTAGATTTAAAATAGTTTTATATTTTGAATTTTATAAATCACATCAAGTTGGAAATTAAAATTAAAGTGAAGGGATATAATATTTTCACACTAAGATCTACGATTACTAAGTTAAAAGTAAATTATATACTCATGAATTTAAATATTTTGACAAAACTTTTTTTTTACAAGGATTTAAATTATTTACATTCTATCAATAAAAGAAACATGAAACTTTTATTTGAAATTCCAATTGCTGAATCCTCAGTTCAATTTTCTCGGTTTTTTGGTTACTTTACTTTCTCCCTGGGGATTGGTCTGATGTGAAGAATCGTTCTTCGTCCATTGCTGCAAGGGCGTTCTTGTAGTCACACGAATGTGATAAGCCAGCATTAACGAAACATGTCCTCTTTGCTCTTTAACAATAAAAAGATTCATGTTATTTCATTTTACTATCCAATATTATTATATTATAATCATCCCTATATCGTCCCTAACTTATTAGAATTTGTAAAGAGAAAATTTCTATGGAATTGGAAAAAATTTCTCGCCTGAGAAAAAGTTGTATGCTTTTGTTAACGTAAATTAAGAATTTTTATAATGATAAAATATAAAAAAGTTGTACAAGTTTCCAAATTGCGTTACAAACTTTTTTTTTAAAACTTCAAACTATACTCCTTTTCAATTACTATTCTAAGTCAGGTGAACTAAATTCAATGGCTCTTTCACTGTGCTGAAATTGGACACAATTTTACTTTTCGTATGCGACTTACCGTTAATAAATTTCGAAATACTGAATAAGTTTTTTATAGGTAAGTTTTTGTTGCTGTCATCTGACTTACTATACCATACAATAGAATGGGACAAGATGACATTTTTAATAATTTAAGCAGAATTAAAACTTCCAAATGGACATTGAATTAAATAAATAATTCATATTTGCATGTTTGCAATAAAAACAAGATCTTAATCTTAAACGAAAAGATTTACGATGATAGGAAATAATTTCAAAACCATTAGTCATACTCATTTTGTTAGATGACGTAAAAGCGTCAATGTCAGGAGACCACTTTCTCCAGACCATCACCATCTTAGCTAAGCTACACTACCGTAGAAAAACAAGAATTTCTTTTTTAAAAAAATTTGAAAATCGATTCCTGTTCATACCTATCCTATTTGACACTTCAAAGAAGAAATAAATGGAAGTAGTCGTCACTATTCAATGAAAACCACCTGAGTCAATCTTATCTACTTTAATCGAATGACTAAACTGAAGTGGAGAAAGCTCAATGTCCGAATTTTCAATTATTTTCCATGTGAAAAAGAAAGAATGACAAATGGACTCAAATTCTTACCAGCGGATTCTTTCTTCAACTACCATTTATATTTATATTTACCATCATCTTCTTTTCTTCTTATTCAATATGGAGTGTACTTATTTGTAAATGCATCATCAATTATTCATTTGGGAAAAATTGATTTCGTACAAGGAGGATAGTATATTTTTTAAGCATAAATGAAGTGTATCTTTTCATTTTACGATGTCTATAATGAACAAAAGGGTTGAAGAAGGGTTTTGAGTCATTTATCTTAAGTATAGTAATTTAGAGTCAATAATCCAACAATTTAATGCTCCAATTAAAATATTCATTACAATATGAAATCAATTCTTAATTTTAATATCTGTTGTGAAACAGTTGTTAAAACTAATAAATTAGTTGTTAGCATAGTGGCAAATTTTGTTAGATTTTAGTACAAATGTGAAATGAAGCAATACTTTTTTGGGAAAAATTTAGCCCTGGCCTATACCAAATAATGTCAACTCTGTTCTACCACCGCACCGGCACCGTCCGGCCTCATGCAGTGTAATTAATGACTTTGACGAAAGTAAAAATGACACATTAAATTTCTAAATCAAAACTCAAGTCTTTCGTGGAAAATTTTCAAATTCTGTTGATTATGTTATACGAGGCGTGACTTATGGAATAAATAAGGTAATGTTAATGCTTTCTGAGTAGGTTGGGACACTTGGATTCTAACGTCGTCGAGGAAGACTTAATTATGAAGAAGTTCAATTTATTTTCAGCAAAGAATACCACCCGTTGTTTCTTAGAGTGGAATTTTGTAACTTCAATTATATGATGATTTTGACATGAAAATTAAGACAAGTTGAAGGTTACGAGTAGTTTGTGTTATGGGGAAGGGAAACAAAAAGAAAATTATAAACTTACTTTATCCTTTCATTGAGGCTTGGATCTCTTGATAAACTCTGAAGCCATGACAGGAGAAAAAGCCGCATTCTAAAATAATGTAATGATTAGAAAATAAAATTGAAATAAGATTTTCTGATAGCCATCATTTGAGAAAGTCAACATGATAAATTTTTGAGTAAGGAAGGAAGAAGTGAAAAGGAAAATCATGGGATAAAAGAGAAAAGAGATCGCCTTTGATGAAATTGATGTGAGTGAGTGAGTGAGTGAGTGAGTGTGGGGTTAAAAAGGTGAAAATGATGGGAAGAAAACTAAATTTTCACTTTGAGAAGAAAAAGAGAAAAAGAAGGGATGTTTTTCTTTTCTTTACAAAATCAACTTTTAAGAGGATCCTCTTATCCTTAATAATGAATTTCCTTTAGAAAATTGAATTAGGAAAGAATACAAAAGGAATAAAAATAGATACTTTCTCCTGTAATTAAATTAAATTTAAAAATATGTAACAACTGAATCCACCTGCTCTCTCCCCTTTCTCTTTCAGAGAAAAGTTTAGAAAACCTTATGGGAAGAAGCCAATGTTAATCTCCAAGTTCTTCCTCACGTTTAAATGCATGTAGTGTATCTTGGGTGTAATTAATATGAGTATACCTAATTCCTCTACTACAAAAGTAATAAAAATTTCTCTAGGTGAAAGTTAACGACTTTGTTGTTCCTCCAATGCAGCCATAAATAAATATGTTTTATGTTTAACTGTGGTTAGGTTAAATGACCGAAGAGATTTCCTTTTGGGGTTTAAATAATTAATACAACAAGCTTAGGGTTTAAAATTTACAATTGGAATTACTCATAAAAATTATTTGCATATGCGAAGCCAAAAGGGGTAGTTAAGGGGGATGAGGGTTGAAATTGAAAACAACAAAGAAAATCTTTACCTCAATTCGTCCTGATCTTGTTGAATTCGTCCATCAATTTCACGAGGGTGTTGGACTTCATTTGTTCCTTCATGCATTGGGAATGAGAATGCCCCCGACGACATGGAAACAATTAAGAGACATCCAGAGATGAATATGAACAGACCGAGATTTGATGAAGTGTACTTCATGTTGAGTTTGGATTAAGTTCCTTTTTGGTTTGTGATGATAGTGACTATGACAATTCTTATTAAGGATCCTGATAAGTCTTAGTGACGAGATGCGGGAGTCCTTACGAATTAAGGTGATGACTACGCCGTGAAGAAAGTTAATATTTCTGGATCACGGATCCGAATCTCCTTTTATAGGAAACCTGGTGAGGGGGTTCCATGAAGGGGAAGAAATGAAGCTTCTCGATCTCCGCATTTGTTCTGTTCAATCTGGAAAAAGCACCACCACCAATCCCATTCCCACCACCTGGTTTTCCTATCATCCTATGATGTGATGGAGAAAATTCTTCCCCTTGATTCTACATTACGACTCAACGGTTTGATGTGTCGTGTCTAAGGATCCAAAGTAAGTTTCCTTCCACCTCCGCAGTTTTCTCCTGGCTTTAACTAGTTATAAGCTAAAAGATTGATTGATTGATTCAATTTTTAACTTTTAGTTTTAAAAATGGAGAAATTCAAGTGAAAGCTAGCATAACCTTGAATGAGTGATGCTGTCCGGGTTAATTTTTGCCTTTTAGCTAGTCTACCTTGGCCAAAACAAAAAATACAGGCAACAAATAATATGAAATAAGAATGTCAAGTACTTAAGAAGGAATGATTTTGAAGCTTACTTCAAAATTGAAATGTAAGTTAAAAGATAGTATTTCTTCAATCGTAAAGACATAACAGTGATATATTAACATTGGAAGTGTTAAATAATCATGGACGTGACATTTGGTTAAATGTAGATTGGGTGGGTGATTCGTAAACAATTAAATGGTATAAAGATAACCAGATTATAAATAATGGTCTCAACAATTGTTTGTTCAATTGTGCAAACGCCCTTAACAAACGAATGAGCCACCATCATTAGGGGTTTAGGTTTGTTTGTGTTACTGAAGAATAAAAGGACTATAGAGATTAGTAATTGGTTTCATTGCAAAAAAAAAACGATAACCCATGGATTATTAATTTAATCAAAATTTCTAAATCAAAGCTTCAATTCATGATTATGTATCCCCAATTTTAATATGATACGCTACTTTTTTAGAAAGTTTTACTTTTCACTTTTCCAAATTCTTATCCATTATTACAAAGAGGAAGACGAAGAAGATTCAATTCGTGGAATCCGTGACATATTGAAAAGAATACATAAGATATACATAATAACTCTTGAGGAGAGAGACCATGATGGATTCTTTCTTAATATTGAAGAAGATGAATTGGAAAATCAAGTCATCCTTCCTCTCTCTTCGTCATCCAATGTACTTTCACCTATTCTGATAACAAATTTACGTCATAGGGATGGTTTGGTTGAATACCTTACATACTTCTCAAAAGAATAGTAAAACAACCCATAGATTGACATGAAGACAAGGATAACTTTTCCTCAAAACTTTCTCTTATTGTAACTCACCTCTAAACACACATAAGACATATTTTAAGTCCCACCCGGAAAAAAAGCTTACATGTAAATCAACTTATTTCTAAAATTCATTTCTTCAGGAATCAATTATTCAAATGTCTTCCTCTCTCCATTATCCGTCGAGGAATATATTATGACAAGGGAGAAAGTTAACTTTCTCTCATAAAGGATTAGAGATTAGCTTTCTTTGTATCTTGATTGGATTTTTAAGAGCTCTTGTTTTTTGATAAGATATGCCAATGTCATGTTATGTCAGTCAAGTTAAAAATTTAGAAACTTGATATCTATTAAATATAAATCCATCAGTTTTAGTTAGTTATAGGCTTTGCTTTGGTTTCTTTTTGTGGATTCTTTGGATGATGAATTTAATGATGTGTAAGCATAAAATCTTTACTTTCACTTTCTTTATTCTTGTTTTCTTCTTGTGGTTGCAAATAAAATTTCATGGATGAAGGAAAATGATGAAAAGAAAATCAAAACACAGTAAAGGAATGTGAAAAGTTTCTTTTGATTTTATAAAGTTAAAATGTATTTTCAAGTTGAAAACATCAAGATTTGACTTGAAGAATTCTTTGATAAATTAGGTATTCCTCAAAAAAATTTGAACTTGTTCATCCATCCGTTCCGTTTATAAAGTTGAAACTTTCACCTTGTGAAAGTTAATTCATTTCCTTACTTTCTCGACTTTCTCCCCAAATTTACTTTTACCGTGACCCAATTCTGATTTTTTCCCCGAAATTTTGCCCATTTCTGAGAGAGAAAAAACCATGTCCACCACCACGTCTTATCTTGTCAACTCAACTCACCAACTCACCGGTTTTTGCAATTGTTTCATCATCTGTTCATTCATTTTTTGGTGTTTCATTTCATTACATCTCTTTACGTTAATTTAATTAAAAAAAAGAGGTACATATGGTTAATTTTACAAAGTGATTTGATTAATTCATGTCTATTTTTTTTTGCAGGAAAATCAATATCAAAATGGTGGAACGAAAAAGTAATCAAAAATTAGATTGTTTAAAAGCAATTGAATTGGAAATTCAAAATCTTTGGGAATTGGAAAAAATTGGACAAAGTGATCCTGTCGTTGATAATAAAAATGAAGTCAAAAAATTCTTCACCTGTTTTCCATATCCTTATATGAATGGTAAACTACATCTGGGTCACACTTTTTCCCTTTCGAAATGTGAATTCATGGTTCGATATAAGAAAATGCAGGTAAGTAACATAATTATCCATTAATTGATTTGTTGACAATCGTTCTTATTTATCATCATAGGGTTACGAAGCACTATTTCCATTTGGTTTCCATTGTACTGGAATGCCAATAAAAGCTTGTGCTGATAAACTAGCAAGAGAAATGGAATTGTATGGGAATCCACCTGTTTTTCCTAAAGATGATCCTACTACACCAACAGGAGGAGAAGCAGATGAAATTGAAATTAAAGACAAATCCAAAGGAAAGAAGAGCAAAGCTTCGAATAAATCAACAGGACTTATGTATCAATGGGAAATTATGCAAAGTTTAGGAATTTCTGATGAAGAAATTGCTTTATTTGCAAATCCTGCTCATTGGCTTCAATACTTTCCTCCACTTGCTGTTAAAGATCTTAAGAGGATGGGAATTTATGTAAGTAATTTTAAGTATTAGTAATTTTATGATTTAATGTTTATTTATGTACAGGTGGATTGGAGACGCTCTTTTGTGACCACAGACGCTAATCCTTATTACGACAGTTTTGTACGCTGGCAGTTTAGAATCTTGAAAGAACGAGGAAAAATTCAGTATGGGAAACGTTACTGTATTTTTAGTATCGTCGACAACCAACCATGTATGGATCATGATCGTTCCAGTGGAGAGGGTGTGGGTCCGCAGGATTATACTTTGGTCAAACTCCAACTTCAACAACCCTTACCAGAAGCATTGACGGAAAAAGTGAGCAAGGATGATAAAATATTCCTCGTCTGTGCCACATTACGTCCTGAAACAATGTAAAGCGTTAATATTTTTATGTCTTTTTCAATTCATTCAGTATTCATTATTTGTAGGTACGGACAAACTAATTGCTGGGTGCATCCTGATATTACATATTACGCCATGCGTACTCTCAAGGGTGAGATCTTTATTGGAACCAAACGATGTTTTCGTAACATGGGATGTCAAGATATTGTGGATAGCTCCACAGAACCACTTGCAACGCTCAAAGGGGCTGACATAATTGGAACGCCACTCCTTGCTCCGTTGACTTCCTACAAAATTATTTACGCACTTCCTATGCTTACAATAAAAGAAACGAAGGGTACCGGAATAGTTACATCCGTCCCTTCTGATTCTCCAGATGACTATGCAGCTTTTGTTGACTTGAAGAACAAGAAACCCCTACGAGAAAAATATGGAGTTACGGACGAAATGATTCTACCTTTCGAACCTGTAAACAACACATTTCGTACCAATTTATTACTGACGCTGATTGGTTTACTAATTTTGTGTTTAGATTCCAGTTCTTTCCATCGACGGATTAGGTGACATGGCTGCTGTGACAGTTTGCAAGGAAATGAAAATACAGAGTCAGAATGACACTGATAAGTTACGTGAAGCTAAGGAAAAAGTATACCTCCGAGGGTTCTATGAAGGAATAATGGTTGCAGGACCTCATGCTGGAAAGAAAGTACAGGAGGTAAAGAAGATTGTGCAAGAGGAACTGATTAGTTCAGGAAATGCAATTCTCTACTACGAACCAGAAAAGTTGATCATTTCAAGGTAAGTAGCAAATCAATTAGTAATTTGATTATATTGATTGATTTTTGTTGATTAGGAGTGGGGATGAATGCGTAGTCGCACTTTGTGATCAGTGGTTTTTAGATTATGGAAATGAAGAATGGAAAAATCAAGCAAGAGCATCCCTAAGTTCTATCAAACTTTATCATGAAGAAACTAAAAGGAATTTCGAAGCTACTTTTGACTGGATTCAAGAGCATGCCTGTTCTAGACTTTATGGATTAGGATCTCGCCTTCCATGGGATGAAACATGGCTTATAGAATCACTTTCTGATTCCACAATATACATGGCCTATTACACGATTAAACACATTCTACAAGGAGAAGGGATTTTACAACATAGTGGACCAGTCCCGTAAGCAGAATGTAAAAAAGTCAAGTGTATTATCTTACCCTTTGCTTTATTTACAGAGTCGAACAATTGACGGATCAAGTCTGGGATTACATTTTCTTCCTAAATGCACCGTATCCTAAGGATTCACAAATTAACAAAGATATTCTTGAACAAGCACGGAAAGAGTTTCAATTTTGGTATCCAGTAGATCTTAGAGCGTCTGGGAAAGATCTTGTTCCGAACCATTTAACTTACTTCATTTACAACCATATAGCAATATGGCCAAATGAACCAAAAAATTGGCCTAAAGGAATCCGAGCAAATGGTCACCTTCTCTTGAACTCTGAAAAGGTCGAATTCGTATAATGTTGATTGTGAATCCGAATTTTATTTCTATTTTAAATAGATGTCAAAATCAACTGGAAACTTTATGACACTTACTGAAGCTTTGGATATTTTTGGAGCTGATGCAATGCGTCTTTGTCTAGCAGATTCTGGTGATGGAGTTGAAGATGCTAATTTTGTATTAACAATTGCAGATTCTGCTATTCTTCGCCTTTATAATTTTATCGAGTGGACCAAAGAAGTAACATTTGATCTCAATCTTCTTCGTCAAAAAGAAACTCCTGAATATGAATTTCAAGACACATACTTTCGGAGGTAATACTTTAATAATCGTTTAAGAAATTTCATTTAAAAAGGAATGTTTTTTCAGTCTTATGAACACACTACTTGAGCAGTCCAAAGAGAACTACGAGAACATGGAATTTAAAGAAGCACTGAAAAACTCCTTCTTCGAAATGCAGCTTGCTCGTGATACTTATCGTGAGCTTGTTGGACCAAACAACATGCTTGCTGAACTTGTTCTCCTCTTTTTAGACATTCAAATTCGTATCTTAGCACCGGTTTGTCCTCATATTTGTGAATACTTGTGGAGGAATGTTCTCAAAAGGGTAATTTACAATAGATATTTCTTTTGGTATTAATACAACTAAGAGTCTTTGAAATTTTAGGAAGGATTAGTTATGTCAGCTGGTTGGCCAACTGTAGGAGAAGTGAACAGACTTAGTGTGTTGTCCGGTAGCTACTTAGTTCAAACAACACATACTTTCCGTGTCCGTCATGCAACTTTTGGTAAAGGACGTAAAAAAGGTGGAAAACCTGTTCCAGTATCAAAACCAACGGATGCCACCGTATGGGTAGCAAAAGAATATCCACATTGGCAAGGAATCATCATGGAACGTTTATCAGCTGAGTATCATCAAAATGGTGTAATTGATAATAAGAAAATGGCCTTAGAATTAG
Organism: Friesea truncata; assembly: GCA_034699725.1. Lineage (NCBI taxonomy): Eukaryota > Metazoa > Arthropoda > Collembola > Poduromorpha > Neanuridae > Friesea > Friesea truncata. The sequence goes on along the minus strand of JAQGCN010000015.1, from coordinate 37,838 downwards.
GGAAGATTCCAGAATTAAAGAAACACCAGAAGAAAGTTATGCCATTTGTTCAAAAGATTAAGGAGAGAATGGTCGAATTTGGAGCAGAGCAAGGTCTTCAAACTGTTTTGGAATTTGATGAAATCGACACACTTAAGAAAAATCTTTCATATTTGCAAACAACTTTGGATGTAAGTGAAACATTATTTAGTGCTGGCCTGTCATAAAAAGAAAAACGTTGTTTTGAACTTATATTTTGTTTTTTTGGTTATAGTTGAAGACATTAGAAATTCGTCCAGTTGATGAAGGTGAAGAAGCGTTACGAGAGGAATGTTGTCCAGGAGCTCCATTGATTGTGTTTACTTCAGGAGAGGATGAAGGTAAAAGTTAAAACAAAAACTCAAATAATACATAATACCAAAGGGCAAGTATTTTACTCATCTCGGAAATAAATAAATACGCTTTTGCGTAAAATAAAACGATTTATTTTTTTTCCGTACCGAAAATAAGATTGTAATATGAACTTACTGAGTAAAACTGAAAGCTGAATGAGATTTAAGTAACTTGTAGATAATTAACTACTTTCAGTTTTTGGTTTGGTTTGTATTGTGATTTTGGTGGTGGGTTGTGGAGATGCCTATTTTGTATTGTTGTTATTATTACCGGAAGGGCAACGAAGACGAAGTTTCTTAGAACGATTGGTACGAGCATTGATGAATTCTTCGATAGATTCATCATCAGTGGAAGAATTTTGGCCAGACTCAGTCTTTGAGATTTGTCGCTTTTTAGCATAAATTTTCTTTCGCTCCTCGTATGGATCATTTTCAAGTGAAATTAGGACTTGTCGTTTAGCTTGTTGAACTTCGGACAAGATAAGGAGTACTTTCTCCTCTGAAATAAAACGAAAGGAATTAAAATGTAAATTATTTCAAATTAATTAAACTTACCTTCAATTGTAAATGGATCAATGATATGATGGATTGCTTTTTCAATGGAAATGAGAAATTTCACATCTCGTGTTGTTACGAATGTAATTACAGAGCTACGTTGTCCTGCACGTCCTGCTCTTCCACTTCGGTGGATGTAATCATCTGCGAAAGGTACACTGTAGTTGATCACCAAATCCACACTGCGAATGTCCAAACCTATCAATATTAAATAGAGTTGCTAAATTAATAATTTTAGTCTAAATATTATTTACTCACCTCGACTAGCAACATCCGTAGCAATCAGTGTTGAGACATTTCTTGACCGAAACAATGTAAGATTCTCGGATCGCTTGGACTGTTTCATGTGAGAATGAAGAATCACGTTTGGAAAGCAAAAGTTGGAAAGAACACTAGACAGAATATTACAATCCCTAGAAAAGAAACGCATCAGCTTGTAAGTAAAGAATAAGTTTTTGAATAAAATTGAAGAAGACACTTACTTGCAAGTTGGAGCAAAAACCATCATTGAACGTACACCTGGATATTCATTATCACGAATCATCCGCATCAATTCCATGAAATATCCATCCTTATAATCTGCAGGGGAGAAAATATAATACTGCTTCAATGCTGGATCAATTATCGGTTCTTGAGGTTTATCATTGAAGAACTCATAGACAAAGAGCTAATAGAATCATAAAATTATCATAACTTTGATAAATGCATATTTTAAATTTGATTTACTTCTTTAGCAGCCGAAATGGTTTTTGCCAAGATTCTCAGATTGTCTGACATGGTAGCACTGAAGAAAAGATTTTGCTTCGATTTGCTTATGACTAAAAATGTCAAGATATGATGAACCACATCGTCAAAATTCCCAGCCATGACTCGATCAGCCTCGTCGATTACTAGATATTTCAAATGACGAAAGAGAACTCTCATTTCCTTTTCATTATTTTTAAAGTGGTCGACTAATCTAAAAAGACAGAGAATTAACAATGATTTAAATCCACCAAAGTTTGTTAATTATTATCAACAAACCTGCCAGGTGTTGCCACGATATGAAGTGGTTTTGCTTCCAATTCCTTCGACTGAACTTGAAAATCGATACCACCAATGACACAAACAACGCGATCAGTCCCATAGTTACCGGCCAAACGAAATTGATCAGCTATTTGAATAGCCAATTCTCGACTTGGAGTAATTACCAATGACATTCCGGGGTGTGGATCAACATTGCATTTTTGAATTATTGGCAATGCAAATGTTAGTGTTTTACCAGTTCCTGTAGGAGAGTTAGCAATAACATTGTCACCTTTCAAGATAGCAGGAATACATGCAGCTTGGACACCAGTAGGTGTAGTGAATCCTAGAAGGATTTATGACATTTAAGTTTTAATTAATTATGACATAATATAGAATAGTTTTATACCTAATTCTTTACATCGGGTGACGATTGATGGAGTTAAACCCAAGGCTTGAAATCCATTACTAGCCATGACTATTACTAATATACTAAAAATCAAGTAAAAATTTTAAATGTATTAAGAAAAGAAAAAACTTAATTAATTAATCTGTTAAAAGTTACCTACCTGGTCGGCTTCTTCACTCTTCGCTTCTCGGGCTGACTGAACTGAGAAAGAGTGAGACTGACTTTACAATCACTTTTTGGTTAAAAATTTTGTCTGGAAAAAGGCGCGCGCGTGCGCGCGTGTCTTCCTCAAATTTTTTGTTTTTGTAAACCCTCCTCTCCGTCTGTTTTCAAAACCTGAGTCTAAATTAGTGGATGAGGACAGAGAAATTAAAGATAAGAGTTTAAAATTTTAGTTTCAGAAGAAAAGAAGTGAAGCGGAGGCCCCGGTTTAAAAAAAACACATGCAACTCAAAGTAGCGCCACCTTCTTAACATTCATAAAGTTTCCTCCTTGCCGTCAATTTCAGGTTACACATTTTTCAGTCGAAAAAAGAACTCGGCTTTTTTACATTCGCAAAACACTATAAATTTAATTAATTGTGTTTAAATAAGTAATTGAACCATCATGAAGACAGCAGAGATTCAATCTGTCCAAGTATTTGGACGAAAGGTAATCCAAAAACACCTCAACGCAATCCATTAAAAAGTTTAACTTTGTAATTTTTTCTTATTTAGAAAACTGCCACAGCTGTAGCCTACTGCAAAAATGGTAGAGGACTCCTTAAAGTTAACGGAAGACCTATCGAACTTGTGGAACCTAAAATTCTTCAGTTCAAACTTATGGAACCTATTCTTTTATTGGGAAAGGTATGTCCATCCTCCATCCATTGTCGTTTTGTTTTCAAACAAACCGGAAGAATAAGAAAAATTGATCATTTAAGGTTGGATTAAGACAGTGGTGGCTGATGCTCTTAATTTTATTTCTATTAAGCTTGTTAGGTAAAAAATGGATCTCCCTCGATCGAATTTATTTAAAAAACTTGTCACATTTAGCATTTTACAATACAAAGAGTATCATATCGGCCACCACTGCCTTACTTCAGCCAGCTTAATAAAAATAACAATAATTTACAATATAATCAAATCAGCTTATGAAACCTTTTATTTATATTGTATAGGATCGATTCAACGATGTAGATATCCGAGTCCGTGTGAAGGGTGGTGGTCATGTGGCTCAAATCTACGCCATCAGACAGGCTATCTCAAAATCCCTTTGCGCATACTATGCAAAATGTAAGTATTGAATCGAAATAATTTAAAGTGTGTTTGTTTAATATTAATTTAAATGTATTGATTTCTAGACGTTGATGAAATGTCAAAGAAAGAAATTAAGGATATCTTGGCCCAATACGACCGAAGTCTCCTCGTTGCAGATCCACGAAGATGTGAGCCAAAGAAGTTTGGTGGACCGGGTGCACGTGCTCGTTACCAAAAATCTTATCGTTAACAACCTTTTATTCTACGGATTTGTAAGGCAGAATTTTCCAGATGAGTTTTCATTTGAATAAATAATATAAATCCTAATCATATTCGACTCTTCTAGCATAAGAAATTAATTTTTTAAATTTTCAATGAAAAATTTCAGTTTCTTTTAAAAGTTTCAAAGAAACACACAAAGTTTGAAATTTTTGAAGGCTATAATAATAACCTTGTTTATTAATTATTTTTTTATGGAAAATTTTCATTAGGGGTATATTAACTTGTTTTTTGTTTTATTTTTCGATGGTTGTTTATTTCTACTTTATTTTTAAAACACAATATGACGGGATATAAATTACAAAAAAACAAACATTTCATGATATATTCTAGCTTTTTCAATACTCACATTTCAGTGTTTTTAAGTCTTACGAAATCCTTCCAATTACCATATATCAACCCCTCCTCCTGTTCTTTGACTTACAAAAACAAAAAGCAGACTATTGCCTAAGTCAAGGAATATATTTTTAAACTCGTGTAATTTTTAACTTAGTTATTTTGGCAAACGTTGCAAAAAAAGATGGGACAAAATATTTCATTTTGACTCTTAAATTAATTTTAATTCGGATTCTTTTCTTTGTTCCAAAAATAATGTTTTATATAATGGTGTAGATGCGGAATTACTACTTGATGTTGATGGAGTTACGGATAAGGATTTGTAATTTTGATTATTATGATTGTTATACGATGCGTAGGTGGATGTAATAATAATTAGCTTTTGTTGTGGCTGGTGGCTTTACGGTGTGATGGGAGATCACAATAGACAAATCTCTCTAACAGGACCTACCTCCTCGTCCTCAGGACGGAAGTTTGGTATAGACGGATTAATTTTAATAAAACCAGTAAATCATAGCGTAACGGTGGTTTCTTCTTTGCAAAATCCTGTCAAAATAAAAATGTAATTTTTACTACTCTGGAGTGGATGCTTGGGGGTGGGGTTGGACATGATACGAAGATGATACTAAAGATCATATTCATCCTTTAATCTCATTTTTGTGGTCTTGTGTAAATTAAGGAAATGTTTTAAGCTACATAATCTTCACTATTTCTTTACCATATCCGGCAAATGTGTTGGTCTCATAAAAATTCATCGTAATCATAAAATTCCAGAGAATGAGAAGATAGAAATCAGTATAATGACCTCTACATCCTTTTTTACTGCTTTAAAATATATCATTGTTGGTCCCTGGTTCGTTTTTTTTTGGGTGATAACCAAAAGATTCCTTTTCTTTCATTGTCATTGTTTAAGAGATAATAATCTATCGCAATAATTGTTATTCTCTATTAAACTGGAGACAAAAACAAGCAAATTTTCCTTGTTTTTGTAATGAATCTTGGACAAGTTTTCTTGGCTTTCGTCTTCAAAATATTAGAATTGGTGGTATAAGTTTTAGTTTTGGAACTTAAGTAAAGTGATATAAATAGGCTAAATCTGTCTGTCATGTCACACACACACACACACATAACCTTTTCCATCCTATTCTTAAACGGAAATCTTTGGCCATGAAGATGTGGAAAATGGAATATTTTGCATAAAACCAAAGCATCACCCCAACTAAAAATACTAAAACCAAAATTCGCAGATGGATGATAGGATAGGGTCAGAACAGAACTCGGGAGGGATGAATCTACTACAGCTTGACATTCCATAAACATATCCACCTTCTAGATTCAACTTCGTAAAACATTGCGTTTACGGATGCTTAAGAAGGCCCACACCAGAAGAGAGACCAGAGACCCCTACGAAGCTAATGCTGCACGGGAGGATCTAAAATCGTTCTTCTTGTGGGAACTCTTACATATTTTCCCAAGATCGTGGTTTTCTTCTAAACTATGATTAGAAACAGAGGACAGTGTGTTAAGATAAGTTGTGGATGACAGAAGTTAAATAGACTGTCGTCGCTAGAGATAGATACTCTGAGCCAAGAATCTTTAAAATCTGATTAAATTTCTTCACACTAGAAACAAATTGGTAGAAATATACTAAGACGGCGCCAGACCGCGCGTTGTTCCTGCTCTAAATATTTTGGAAAGAATTATTGAAGGAAAGATTCACATATTGAAAGAATTCTTAAGATCTTTAACCCCAGTTGTCGATTTATTTAATTCAAACTGAAAAAAAACAGGAGCTACTCCTGCCTGGTGCTCTGCTTCCTTAGGTTGGACGACGACGTTGCTTCTGATAAATTTTACGTACATAGCAGTATAAGTAGTAGGGTGGGTGACGCTGAAGGAGTTTTGTTTAATTGGATTCATAGCCACGATTCACTTCTTTCATCCTCAGTCAAGAAGAACAGGTGAACGTGGAAAGGAAGACAAGAACTTTAGATCCAAGAATCATCATTGAAGAACAATAGGAAGAAAGAAGGGTAGAATTTTAGTTTTTGTGAGAAATTAACATTGAAAAAGTGAAAAAACTGGAAAAATCTGTCCATTTCATTGAAAAAGTTTTTTTAAAAAACTCAAACATCGGATTGGATTGGATCCCTAGTGAGAATCTATTGAATTTTCACACCGGAAATTGATATTACTCTGAAGAAAAAGAAAGGTGAGATTTGAATCTTTCTTAATTTTAATTAACATTCTCCTCATTCTCATGCAAATAATAACGACAAGGATTGGTCCACTTGATCTAGTTATGAACTGTTTGCTTTCTCTTCCAAGTCCTCCTTAAGTGAACATGAACAACAAACGGAAGTTAAAGGGGACGCTTAGGAAATTTCTTCATCTTAGGCTATGATTAGATCACAACTTAACTTTCTACTGTTGGGAATCGTAATAACAATTTAAGTCCATTAACTAAAACTCCACAAGTTTTTGCTAAATACCTCCCTTATTCACGTCCTTCATGCAATCAAGACAAAAGGTAAAATAATGCCTCTGATGCAAATGTGTCTTGTCTTTTGTCATGCAAGGGATGATACAAATCCGTCACTAATTAGCATCAACGTTAGAAATGAGCAGTGGTATTAAAAACCTTATGATGATTGCTGTGTCAATGATTTTTGATTTACACCTTCAAAGCATAATATTCCTTCAATTCTGTATACATAACGTATACTTCTTTGGCAATAATTTCCTTCCCTTCGAGGGTACTTTAACTTTAAGTGTGGTTCTGTTATGTTGCAATTTAATGTTTTCCACTCAATTCTATCATGTAATATCGCTATTACGGTCAAGAACGTACAATTAAAACGGGGCAATAATGCAGGGAATCCAAGACAAGGTTAATTGTCACTCAGTTCTCCTCATTTTGTACAATTCCATCCAAATAAATAAAAAAATTCCTAAAAATTATTTGAAGGTGCTGCGTATTTTTTTAAAGTGCGTGAAGTAAAATTAGTCGTTTGAAAAGGAAGTGAATTAAATGTCACTTGGGATTGGGATTACTTGTATTTTTCCTATTTAACAAAAATGGTATCCTTTTCCTTCGTATAGTTCCTTACAAAATCCATGACAAAGGCAAAACTAATCAATTTTACTTTACGGATGAAATGTAAGCAAGATCACGTATAGATTATTCTTACAAACCAAAACCTTTTGACGTACTTGATTACCATCATACCATCATACACTTTACAAAATATAACCGTTGCATTTGATTTCTTTTGTTACTGTATAACACAAGTTCGACGAATTGGATCATAAATTATAGAAGCAAACATCCGTTCAAGTTCACTCATAGAGTGAAGGATTTATTAAAAAATATCAATTATAATATACTTAATCAGTAAAAGTTTTATAAGTTTGAATAACATTAAATAGAATTTTTTCATTCGCAATTCTATTCTATAATTTTCGTTCTTGGCTACGAAAACCCTTGACAAAAATCTGGGTTTCTGCACTCATGATCTTGAACTTCTATTAATAGCTTTTTGCCTTTTTTATACAAACACCTAAAAAGTTCTACACAAGCTCTGAAGCCTGAATACAAACAATAAGGAAACGATTTAGCAATTTTTTTTTGCTTATACAAAACGCCTAGGATTATTATCCATGTGCGAAAAATTTTGGCACAAGTTTTTATAAATGCAAGATTAATTTCTTAATTAATAATTAACAAAAGATATTTTTGCATTTTATTATATTAGAAGGAGGTTAAAAAATGAAAAAGGAAGAGAAAGGTCTACATTTTTGTATGGATTTCTCTTAATTGGTTTACGTATAAGGTAAAATGTAGTTAGTGTTCCCATTAATACAAATCTAATAAATCCAGCCATGTTAAATTTCAATTCAAGTTTTGAAAAAGTGCAAAAAATCGTCATAATTCCAAATATGGCTTCCTCAGTTTCAGACAGTATTTTAATATATTATTTCCAAATTAAAAAAAAATCATCATAAACATTATTAATTGTAATGTCTATATTCATAACGACGTCGTATTCACTTTCAACGCCAAGCTAAAAAAACTCGTGTCGTATGGCTTGTATCGAGTTACAATTTGCAAATAATTCACTCTATTATGTCTAATATGTGTCTTATAACAAGAAGTGACACTTGGCAGAAATAAATAAAATAAAAAACTAGTACACACGAAAACTCGTGACCCCACCCCACCCTTATAACTGTCATTTTTGTCACTTTAATATTATTGAAATGTTGGATTATTATTTTTATTACCCATTGTAAGATTTCGGAAGTGATAAAAAAACTTAAAACAAAAATATTATTAACCGCTTCACTTAGTTTAATTTGTCAATTTAAATTAAACCAATTTTAAAATAAATAATGCGTTCTAATTTCATTTTTTTATAATAACAAAAGATAGAAAAACTGTAATACATAAATTGATAAATATTTCAGAAGGGCATCCTTTCCTATCCTTATTTTAATAACCTTATAAAAGAACAATGAAATGTTCTCATTTTAACTTAATATTTTGTATATGATAGCTTATTTTGTTGTTGAAGGGTGGTTTAATTTATTCCAATTTTTTGGGGATGACAATAATTTAATTTCTCTTCAAGTAACATCCCAACATCATGACAGGAAGAAGAAGGGTACATCAGTACTAAAAACACCAACACGATATTTAAATTGCTTTCTTCCTTTCACTTCATTAAAGGTTAAACTTATTATAAAACTAACGGTATTTTTTATTATATTAATTTCAAGAGTATCCTCAATTAAATAATAAATTAATCATAAATCATGATTTGCAACAAACAATAATGAACATGTTTTTGTTCCACAGGAAGATTAACACTTAACTTTCTCCGGTAGAGGAGAAATAATTCTTGGTGGTGAAAAGCATTTCACTTCTTTCACTGCTTATGATTGTTGTTTACAACAATGGAAATTACAATGATACAACGAATTATTTACATAAAAATCATCTGAAATTTGTATATATACTTTATATTAAATAATGTGATTATAAACAACGATTTAAAGTAACTGAATTAAATTTTCGATGATAAAGATGGGAAGCTGTGGGTAGGGTAGGAAGAAGATTAAAAATTAAATTCAGTGAGTCAGAAATTAAACTCACTGGATGACTCCTGTTGTAAACATGATTTTGGAATTAGTAATTTCTAAGGTCAGATATTGACTTTTTTACCTGCCGGTGGAGGTTAAGTTTCGTGATATGAATGATGACGGCCTAATTATTTAGTAAAGTTTTGGTTACAAAATAAGATTTGATTGACCCCGAAGCAGCTCGACTTTTGATTAACTTTCTATCAGTTTCTTAAATCATGTGCGTGGGAAGGAGACGGGATTAAAAGGTAATCTTTGAAATCATTTAACTTGTAAGTGGAATCTAACCACTTAAGTGGCTACAAGTTTTTCCAATTTGCATTTTTACACAATGATTTTTTTTTATTTCCAAGGAGTGAGTATAGTGTTTACATTAACAAAGCATGTGAAGAAGTCAGTCGAAGATGGACTATTTAGTCCTACTTTTACTTCCATTATATACGCTTTTATTGTTTCTGTTTTATTTAATACCTGGATGTATTTCTAAGGTTTCAAATTGTCATTTTCTGCCCTAGATTAAATTTTTTGTCAAAAACTAAACTATTGCAACTGCTTAAGGAACTCAGTCAGCCATATCGATTTCAGGGTTTTGCCTTGACACAAGATTTAAGTTTACGATTTCACACATCTGGAACAGTTGTTGTTTCCTTGGCCAACATCTTAAAATTCTTTGTTTGTTAAAGTTCACTCAAATGACAGACAGACTTGGAATGGAAGTTTTTTTAAATTCAATTCCATTATCAAACAACAAAAAGATCATAAGAATTTTCTGAAATTAGTTCAAAATTCTCTTTTAAAAATCCACCTTGAATATGAATGGGAATTATTTTTATGTTTCTTTTTTGCTAGAATCTTCATCATCAAATTAAGGGTGGTGTTTTCATCTCTATTATCAAATTACAGAAATCATCACAACAATGATTATCGTCGACGAATCAGATCCAGTTGATGGTAAGTTGAAGTTATTTTTTATTACATAAAATTTTAGGTTATTCTTATTAATATACCGTTTTATTATTCAACATTCATTTTAAGAACGCACTTATTATTTGTTAAAATATTTGAAGAATTAAGTGGTACAAGAGGATGGATGGGGAATGGAATATTAAATATTGGCGTGGGAAATATTTCTTGTGGTTTCGCTATTATTTGACTATCATCCTTGTTAAATATTCAGCAAATCTTCCTTGCAAATTATACTGAAAATATTAATTTTTTGAGTCGTATTCGAATGTAATTATTTAACTTTTCTATGAAGATGACAAAAAAAAATGTCTTTTTAATGTCAAAATTATTATAGTACAGTTAGTTATATAACTTACAAGAGTAAGAATTTCCCATAGTCATCCTTTTGAACCACATCACAAAAAAGCGAGGTGTTAAAAGCATTCAAGTATTTGAGTCTTAAGAAGCTCTCAAATATTTTAACACTTGTGAGAAGGATTGCGGAATTTCCGGGATTTAAAATAAAATTGTATTTATTAAACCCACTTCAATTTTTTACTACGAGGTTTTAATAATAATAATGGCGTTTGGTCTTTTAGAGATCGAGCCTGCATTTCCGTATCGTGATGTGACGCTACGCCAGGACACGTCGATTAGAGAAGCTTATGAAATCTTGGATGAAATTGGAAGGTTAGATTTTAATCTCCGGAATTCTTTCTTTCATTTTGGCTAATTGAATAATAAAAAATTCAGAGGAAAATTTGGTCGAGTATACCGATGCCGTGACAAAGTAACAGGATTAACATTGGCAGCTAAAGTTGTTACGACGAAGAGGAAAGAAGAAAAGCGGAACGTAGAAAGGGAAATCGAGATCATGCGAAGACTCCAACATCCCCGTCTTATACAATTGTTCGACGCCATTGAAGATGTTCAACGTTCAGAAACTTGCCTCGTCCTTGAAATGTAAGACGATATATTTATTTTCTCCTCTAATTCAAAAATATAAGAAATCCTTTTACATTTACCATAAAACTTCTATTAATGTTCTATATTATTTTTCATCTGGCATGAATACCAAATTGCTTTTCTCCAACTTATAATAATCATTACCTTAAGAGTTCAAGTATTATTGTAGTAGTAAGGATAAATGAACATTCTAAGATTAATACGAGTCTTCAATTTTAAATTATAAGCAATGTATATTATAATTGCAATTTTAGTGTAATGTAACTGGTTCATGTTAGGCTTGGCATTGGATCAATTTCTTTTGGAATGAAAGTTACATGTTATATTTTAAGATATCTAAATGTTTTTTTTAAATTAACAGGGTGGGTGGCGGAGAACTTTTCGACCGGGTTATCCAGGACGAATTTGTTCTAACGGAGAGAGCATGCGTGGTATTTGTACGTCAGATTTGTGAAGCGGTTGAATACATACATTCCAAAAGTATTATTCATCTCGACATGAAACCTGAAAATGTACTTTGTCTATCCAAAAATGGAAATCGTGTTAAAATTATTGATTTTGGTCTAGCACGATTTTATGATCCAACAAAAAAGTTACAGGTTAGAAAACCCATTAAAACAAAATTTCAATTTAGAACAATAAATGTTTCCAAACATAAAATTAATAATTTTGATGGTTGTATTTTTATAGGTTCTCTTCGGGTAAGTTGTAAAAAAATATTCAATCTTGAAGCTAGAAGTTATGGATGAGTGACATTCATTTTTTTATGTTCAATTTTCAGAACTCCTGAGTTTGTAGCCCCGGAAGTTGTAAATTTTGAAGAGATTACCTATGCAACTGATATGTGGTCCATAGGGGTTATTACTTATGTCCTTCTGTCAGGACTATCACCGTTCATGGGTGAAACTGATGTAGAAACTATGGCAAATGTCACAATTGCAAAGTACGACTTTGATGATGAGTCCTTTGATGAGATCTCGGATGAAGCTAAAGACTTCATTACAAAATTACTCACAAAAGACAAAAAGTAAGTTTGTGTTTAATACCAAATGCAATTATTAAATTCCATCAATTTACAAATGCTTTTAACTTTGTGCATTACGAAAGAAAGGTTGTCATTGAATTGAATTTTATACAATATCCAAGGTTAGAAGTGTGAAATGATAAAAATATTACACCCACAAAAGGATTAATAATTTTATGAGTTGTTAATTGTTACTTTAGACTTATATTACATTGTTTCTTGTTTACAACTATGTGTAAAAGGGCAAAGATTTTTATTAAGAGAGGACACCCTGGGAAACTTTATAACATAGAATTTCCTATATTTCTTCTACCTTTTTGTATAACACACGTACAACACAGTGATTATGCCCTTTGTAATATTAATTAAACTTTTTGTTATTTACAAAGTGTTAAGTTGAATTGACACTGACATTTTTAAAGGTGATTTGCAAGAGCAAGAGAGCATGCATTCAGATTTAGTAAAGGCTCAACTTTTGGCATCTTGTGAAAAAATTGGCCAGGGTTTCCAAAATATAAGATTAAACTTATTATTCCTCTTGTCAAGTTATATAATTCTTTAAGAAAAAACGATTAGCCTTTAAAAGCCACTATACCGTGGTTTTTAATTTTGGCAAACGTCTTATATTTAATAGAAATTCCATTCAAGATTTGTGTGTGATATTTCTTTTGCATGTGTTTCTTTTTCTTAACTTTAATTAAAAAAGACAATAAGTTAAATTGCAAGGTTGAGGCGTTGCCAAAACTGATTTTTTGTTTCTTTACTAATCTTTAACGTGATGAACTTAATGTCCCATTTTTGACACGTTTTTAAACGACTGTCCTAATACGAATAGCATGTGCAGATTAATAACCCCATTTTAGCTTTATGACTTGAAATTCCGTTTTTTTGCCTCTTTCAATTCGCATAAGATTAGCTTTTTGCAACTTACTAAATAAAAAAAATACATTTCATGAATTTAATAAAGTAATTACAATTTTTTCTTATGTATTTCCATTGTTGCACAAGAATTAAACTCCTTTCAGTTTAGTAGAAAAAGCAAAGCACATTAAAATTTTACTTGATTTTTTGTTTTTATAAAAAAGGGAGGATTCTTAAGTGAATTAAAAAAGGCTAAAAAACAAGTCAGGCCGTTAATTAATCTTATTAAAGCTGAAATCGCTTACTCATGTTTTTTTGTCTTTTGTGATTGTGTTTTTAGCGAAAGACTGTCCGCCACTGAAGCTCTCAAGCATGAATGGCTTGCCCTCCTACCACCCGTTATTGAATCTGAGAAGGAAGCGGATTGGCCAATGATGACACCAGAAGAAATCTCAATAGGAGTGGATTCCCCAGAAGATGAAGAAGAAAATGGTGAATGCTCAGATACTGATCGTGAGCTTAGTAGCAGTATAGATTCTGATATCCACCTCAGGGTGGTATCCTTATTAGATGATGAAGAGAATGACCCACCTCATGATGATAAATCTCCCAGTAACAGTAGCAATACTAACAGTGAACTTTTATTAGGAGGAACAGAATCCGCATGTCATAATAACAGTCTCAGCATTAATGGAGATCATGATGATTCTGCTTCCGTAGGCGATCCAGGAAGATCCAGGAGTTCCTCATCCTTTGGTCTAACACCTTCTTCATCCCCTTCCCCAGTTGGACAATTTACATCATCATCAAGATTTAATCGAAAAAGAGGAAGTTTAGATCTTACAAAGGATCATCTCAAAAATTTTGTATCTAGGTGGACAGACAATGCCTATTTATTTGATCGCCCACGTGGCATAATCACTCATCTTTATGGAACACAATCAGAAGTTACTGCTACTAAAAAGAATTCACGTCTTTGTACTCCAGGGACTGGGACAGCTACAAGTATCTCAGTTTCTGTAACCCACCAGGGTTATAATGGATCCCCACCAACATCAATAAAATGCGGAATGAACATCGCTAGTCAAATCCGTCGTTTTTCCTATCAGCTTCACGAAGAACTTCAAATTCTAAAAACACATCAACACCATCATAGATGTAATCCAGCCCTTCGTAAATGCTCTTGGAGTGAAGTCAACGCACAGTGAATAAAAATAAACACCTAATTTAAACTTTATGTTTTTTTCAAATGGTCCGTAGTTCCACATTATCCTAAAGCGTTTTCGATGGTATTTTTGCAAACGATGGGGGAAAGTATTATTTTTGATCCAATTAAATGAAATTGATGAAGGGGTTGATTTTAAAAAAACCTTTTCCAATCATTACACTCACCCTTTAAAACGATTTATTTGTAAATTATCAATCACTTTCAAAATATAGATAAATCAATGTCCTGTGTTTTGTATTATGTAAAATTATTGCTTTATACCGAAACATTATGGTTTGTCCATTTAATTAGTTTTGGCGAATACAATATTACCAGTATTTAAAAAATCTTAAAATAGGGTTAGGTTTAGTTAAGATTATAAATAAAAATATTTCAATTTTGTCTCAAAATTAATAACACGACTTCATTTTTCGTGATATGAAGAGGTGTGGTCGTAGTGTTCAACATCATGGAAGTAAAATCGAAACTTCAACATTTCAACTAATTTCGTTAAACTATTCAGAATGGATGAAAGTCATAAGATTTTGTGATGTAATTTCAATTTATCGTGAAAATGCATCATTGAAAATATTTTGGAAGTGATATGATTTGGCGTTCTTTAATTTTTAGCAGTGTCTTGTGAGTGAAACTTTTATGTTGACGAGTGGAGATGCATTTGACATGACACTTGATGTTGATTTATTGCTGTCTTGAACTTGACTAATATGGCTTTATGCATGCTGAGCTTTAAGTTTGTACTAAACCTTGAAATAAATAAGACTAAAAATATATTCCCGAATTTTGAATAATGCACATATATTTCCTAATTAGCTGTAAGTACTTGTATAAAATTTTATACAATTTAAAACAATTATTTGAAATTCTCCAGTGCTCGCATGAAAGGTCAAGTATGCTTAAATCATCCATGGATGCAAAACAGTCTCCAGAAAAAAATTGACACAAGGAAACTGAAGAATTATGTAGCAAAGCGTCGCTGGATGAAAGGGATCAATGCACTAATTGCAATAAAGAGAATGAAATCCAATGAACCGGATGAAGATGATGAAGAAGTAGAAAAAATGGAAAGTTAACTTAATATAGTTATCATTATAGTTTAATCATTTTAATAAAAAATGAAATATGCATTATTTCTACTGGTAATTCATTATAACTTTACGTTTGACTTTGCATTGCTGCAACTTAGAAATGCGTGCTGTAAGTGAATGAGAATTAAGCAGTGTTTAGCTGTATTAAACTACACTTGAATATAAGGAAATGAAATGTAAGAAGATGATTTAGAATTTTTGCAAAATCGCAAACCTTAAAATAATTCATCTAATCTTAAGAGTTACAACCACTGAAATCTGAAATAAAATTAAACCATCTAATCTAGCAAACACAGCGATAATAAGTTCAAGTTGCATAAGATTTTATTAAAGATTAAAATTCACGCTCTAAGGCTCACGGTATAAGTTTTAAAGTAAATGAAATTTTAAAAATATTTTTAGAAAAAGTTTATGAAAGTAATTTTTAAAATTTTAAAGTAAAATAATTAATTTGTTGGAGTGAGGGTAAGGGAGAGTGACTAGGGATTTTCTTCCTCAACTCCAATGACGCCGCCCAATCGACCAATCACCATCACACACTGGACATCTCCACGACCTTACGACTTTGACAGGAGGTGCTCCCTATCGTAGAGGAGGTGGAGGAAGTTCTACAGGAATGACTCCAAAATCTTGAACAACCGTCAAAAAGCCGCTGCAACACATCAGTCCTGAAAATTAAAGAAGTAGCATTAGAAAAATTCAGTTAAAAAAAAATAAAACTATGGAAAAGAAAAGAAGGATTGTACATTCGGTAGATTGAAAAGTATTGAAATTGGTTTATGAAAACTTACGAGAAAAACATGGTGAGGCGTCTGGATGAAGCTTGTAGGACCAACCTACAAATCCTTATCCTTTCGAACTGATTTTGATGGTGGTTGCAGCTTCTCCGGTCCGTTTCGTGTGGTTCCAGATTTCGTTTTTGGATCATATCTTTGGCGATTCAGCCATTCCTCTCCTTCGTCGACGCAGATCTCAATTGACGTCCTCCGGTGTCGTGTGACTGCTTTAGATGGTTTTGAAGGCATTGGATCCTCTAAGTGGTGGGATAAGCCTGGTTTAGATCTGAGACTTGACCTGGACAACGTCTGACAAATGTTGAATGAAGAAGCCGGTGGAGATTGTAGACTGTTGACTGGGCAAATACTTGAAGACGTCTGATAACTGAAGCTGGACAAACTACTCGTATTTATACCCATCGATTGGATGTGGTCGTTGACATGTCTGGAAAAAACTACCTGATTTAACCTACTAATTAGAATTATTATTAGACGCATACAAACGATTCGTTTTTATTCAATAATTAGGTTTGCGGAAAACGAGGAATGGTATTCAGTAATTGAATGTACATGGTGTTCACCTGCATTTTTCATTTTTAACTTTCAATGAACTAGTATCTTTGAACGCTGAATCAAAGCCAAGGTAGATTGAATAATTTCCATCCTAATCACAAAGGATTCCAATGGAGTAAATGTGAATATGAATTTGAAGTCATCAGATTAAAGTTCATTAACACAGTTCGATCGAGATGAAGGTTGGGTTAGTATGAATTTTTCTCTGGACTTTCCATATCCATACATGACTATAAATATGAAAATATTGAAATCCAGATTGATTATAAAAATACAAGAAGTTGATAAGGATTAGGTTCAGTCAACTCAGTAAAAGTTGAAATAAATGGAAGAGTGATTGATTAGATTTAAAAGATGCATTACATTTTTCTGGAAGTTGACATCTTCCTTCGTCCTCCAAGAACATATTCAGCATAGCTTTAAATATTCGCCCACATTTTCTAACGGTCAATTAAAGCTGTAAAAAATTTAGTAAATTCAATGTCAAATGGCAGGATGTCACTTTAATTTTTTTTCGTGAAAACATTTTAAGAAAACTAAAAGATAAACGTAAGGGTTGTAGATGAGGTTGCGTGTGTCGTGAAGGAATGAATAAAATTTAAAAAAAATCCTTTTCAATTTAAACATAAAATACACGCTTAACACCTCTGTCGTAAGGTGCTGCTGGAATAGAATCTAAAATTTGTTCCTTAAATGCCAGAGCAATTGTTTCCGGTGGTTGATTCTGAGTCATACATTTTTCAATGTATTTGTCGTAGTAGCCTAAAATATAAAATATTTTTTAGAAATGTATGCATTCGTAATGCTAATAACAACCTTTTCCTCTTCCAAGTCGTATCCAATCATTTGATGTTGAATTGAAACTAAATCCAAGTCCTGGTAGAATGATCAAATCTAACCCACCTAACGTATGAATAAGAATAATAATTATTGGTATTATGAACTTAACTTACCTGATGTCAATGCTTCATTTCTTTTAAAATTATCTTTGGATGGTTCTGGTTGTTTGATTTTCCATTTGGTTAAAGGAAGATTTTCGTAATCATCCAAGGAATACAATTCTAACATTTCCATACTATCTTTTGTATATCTAAAATTATTTAAACAAGAATACATATAACAACTATTGACCTGGAATTTAATCCAAACCTTGGAACAAAACATTGGCGTCCAGTTTTAAGAATGTGGGTTAACAAATCCATAGTTCCAATTTCATCAGCCATACTTAAATAAATGCTTATCCTTTTACTCTGTTCGTATTCAGGGCTTTTAATAACCTTGGAATTAAAATTGATTTTCATAAATTATTAATTTATCAAAAACACAAAATACTTTTACCATATCAGTCACAAGTTCCGATTGACGAATTCGTTCTTCAATACTTATATGACGAATTTTCTGCTTTAATTCCGTTCGTAATACCGATTTGGCTAATTGAATCCCATTGCTTCCAGCAGAAGACATTTTTGCAAAGAAGCTGTTGTTAAAACTTCAATAATCCAAAAATATGAAGAAAAAAAAATCTAAAGTTTAAAACGCGTGATTGATGATGAACAATAAAATTAAAAACAAAAGTTTCTGTTTTTTCTGGACCACTTAAATTTTGTTGTTTATTATTTTAGTATATAAAATGCCCTAACCCCAAATGATAAAAGACCTTTCTAAAAGAAGATAACCTTTAGTAAAGGTCTTTTAAAAAGAAACACAGGACTTTTAAATATCTATTTTAAAAGTTATTGATAATTTACAAATAATGGTTTCCTATTAGTCAAAAATAATACTTTCCAATTCCATTGAAAAAATTAACATCTAAATTATTATAAAACGCTTGTTATTTTTAGTATAGCGTACCTATTACGGTACGGACCATTTGAATAAAACTTGCTCATACCGAATATGAAGTGGGGAAAATTTTGCACCAAATAAATGCCATTCAAAAAAAATTATAGATTTTGTGGATTGAAGTAGTACATTTAATTCTATAATTTTTTCATCCTTTAAGAAGGCACTTTGACATTGTGGTGTGTCATCCTTAAAAATTAATTAAAATGAGTGGTGGATTGATTCCTAGTAAAAGTACTGTTTATATTTCCAATTTTTCTTTTACACTTACAAATAATGATCTTTTCCAAATATTTCAAAAGATTGGAAGGGTTATAAAGTAAGTTCTACAGCTAAACTTTATCATGAAATCTGGTGAAATATTTAATTTTTAATTTTCAGAGTAACAATAGTAAAAGATCGGATTACAAGAAAAAGTAAAGGGATTGCCTTTGTATTATTTCAAAATTCAGAAGATGCTGTAAAATGCGTGAATGAATTTAATGGAACTGATTTATTTGGACGATGTATAAAATGTAATATTGCCAAAGATAATGGAAGAGCTCCAGAATTTATTCGTCGGAGAGAATATCCTGATAAATCAAGATGTTATGAATGTGGTGAATTAAATCATCTTAGTTATCAATGCTCAAAAAATACACTAGGATCAAGAGAACCTCAGAAAAAAAGACGGAAAAAACAAAAAAATATTTCAGGAATTGAATATAAAAATGAAATTGAAAATTCAGATTCGTCGAGTTCATCTGAACATGAAGAGTCATTAGATTCTGCAATCAAAGAAGAGGTAAGTTTCTCATCAAATGAATAATCGCTGCAAAACTTAAAAGTTTTCTAATTTTAGCAAGCTCGCAAAGATTTGGAAGAATATCGAGAAAAAGTTTCACAAGGGAATTATTCATCTTCATCTCGCTGCTCTTCAGAATCACTGAAAATTAAACCATGTTTTGTTCAGAACGACTACTTTAGTGATGAGGAAGAATTACAGTTCTGAAATCAGCTCCTTTGAATGAACCCAGAATCCATGTCAAGTATCCTGGGTTTGGGGTAGGCACACTGCTGACGACATTCAATATTTTGGAACAAGAATGCTGTTTGCTGTCAACCGCAACCACATGTATGTATGACCACACATTACAAATCTTCAGTAAGTTTTTAATATTTTTAAAGTCTGTACAATTATTTCTTAAGTTTTTAACAAAATATTACGAAAGAGCTTACGAATACGAATCCGACATTCCACATCCATCTGTAATAATTTAAGAGAATTACCCAACATACATACTTGATATTCCCACCGCCACCACAAAAGAAGAAGTGTGTTAAATATGGTCGATTGAATTGACATCATGAATTTGATCCTTTCGAAGAATGGAGAAAAGTTGCTTCATAGGTTCATATGTCATTAACGCAGTTTTATTTCCAATCAGAATCAGTTTAACTTTAGCTCGTGTCAAAGCCACGTTGAGTCTTTTCACATTTTCAAGAATAGATATTCCACTCTAAAAATAATAATTGAAATGTGATTAGTATATTAAACAAAAATATAATAAAATTCACTAACTTTTTTATCTTCTATTTCACTATCAAAGTCAAAACTTGATCCAGGAACTTTTAGTTTTGTTTTTGTGAAACTGCAAATAATAATATCTTTGTCACGTCCTTGATATTGATCCACTGTATTCACTTCGATATCCGACACAGTCTCATAAGTCTTCAATTTAGATTGGATTGCGTTGACTTGTCCACGATATGGGGCAATTACTCCAACTTGTTGCGGTTTGATTCCACACTGTAAAGAATACTATGTTAATCCTATTAAAATAAGTCGTCACTACTGAATAACTTACACCAATGAACTTAACAGAAATATATTCCACAAGTCGAGCTTCTGTCACATTCATAATTGAAGATTCCATCTTTTCTTCACGAGCACCGGAAATATGATCCGTATTTAAAAATATAACTGCTTTATCTAGTTCTGTACTTAAAATCTTTTGTAACATGTCATCTGAGTCTACTTCCATGATATTGTCCCCTCTTGATCCTAAAATCTTTGATTGGATCTTTAAACAACGTGACGAATTACTTTGATTAGCCACCATGATTCTGTTGTAAACCAAATGATTGGAAAGTTTCATAATTTCACTATTCATTCTGTATTGTTCTTTGAGAACTTTCGTATTTCCTTCGTTAGCCATCATTGAAAAAAAGTTATCAGCCAAATTAAGTTCTCTATAAAAGAAAAAATTAAGATTTTAGACAAGACTTAGAAAAATAGATATATTTTTACTGAGTTGTGGAAGTAGCCATGATTGTAGAAAGCTGATCAGGATCTCCTACTAGAATGAATTTATGTGCAAGTAACAATGCACCGAAAACAGACGCTGGAAGTGCCTGAGATGCTTCATCCACGATTACATAATCAAATTTTCTTACTTGAAAAATTTCATGTTTCAGATTCAGAAGAGTTGTAGCAATAATTGGCTAAAATGTAACATTCACCATCAGAAATTATGAGATATGGCAGTATATGTGTGATATTTACAGTTTTGTTGAAAGTCGATGTCATGTCATCCAAATTGTTCGAGAGTTCAATAATAGCCTTGTCAGTTCGTTGAATAATTGAAAAGTGACCTGTCATACACAATTACATAACATAAGTTAACGTCTATAAACAAGTGTTAACTTACGAATTTTGGGTTGGCCAATGCGGATGAAATCAGTTATCTTAGCAGAATAACAATTTATGAGGATATTGTCCACAGCAGTTCCAGTATAACCAGTCACAAGCACGGATTTTCCCATCTTTGTTAAAAACTTCAGAATTCCAATAATGGTCCTCGTTTTACCTTAAATCATAGTTAAATAAATTCATTCAGTTTAACGTCATTTTTATCGTGAATACTAATAATAATACCTGTTCCAGGCATTCCCTTAACGAAAAGGAAACTATCAGTTCTAATAGCATTGACGATTATTTCCCTTTGATTACGGTTGAAACCTTTAAGTGATCCGTGTTTTAGAATTTCTTCAGATTTAATACCTGGAAAGTTTGACTTTTCTCTAAATAAAAATGAAAAAAATGCATTAAACATAAAAAGAAGTAAGGTCCCACGTCCCAGTACACAGACTTCTCAGAACTTTTCTAGTTTACGATTTACATCAAAACAATTGCAGTCTCGTAAATTTGAATTCTCAAATTAGTCAATTCAATAGTCCAATTCTCATTCAAATCTGAAAAAAAAAATTTCGAGAAAAAACGACCAAAATCGTAAAAAAGACTAAAATTATTTATGGATTGGATTTGGATGAGAATTGGCATATTTACTAATTTAAGGATGCTGATTACGAATCTGTAGTTTATTTCGGTGTAAATCTTAAAACAAAAAAGTTTTGATAAAATAACAGCCTAAAAAACGAATAAAACGATGAATTATTAAGATAACTTTTTCGTTTTAAGATTTACATCGAAACAAATTGCAGATTCGTAATCAGCATCCTTAAATTAGTTTATAAGCCCATTTCCATTAAAATCTGAAGAAAAAAAATTTCCCGAAAATTTAATAAATTACCCATTCAATGTACGCCAAAAAAAAATTTATGAAATTTTTTTCTTTGGATTCTCATGTAAATTGGTCTATTGACTAATTTAAATATGCTGATTACGAATATAATTGTTTTTAAGTCTTGACTTCCCCTCTTCAATAATGAAATGGGGAAAGGCCTCAAGTGAGCTGGTTTTTCAGTCCATTTCGTTTAAAAAAACCAAGGAAGTTAAAAACCGTTTACTTCCGCCTCTTTGCTATTAAATGTAAAACTTTGAGGCGAAGGTAAAAGGTTTGTCACAACAACTTGTTTTTAAATATTACTTTTTGATAATGTAGTTCCGTAGTCGTGCAGCACCAGGATTTTCCATCATTAGAGCTTGAAGATATCCATACTGGACAGCCATTGGAGAGAAGCTTTGGATTTTATCAATTGTCATAACAGGAAAACAACGTGATTCTTCACTTGCAACAAACTGACTCACAATTCTATAATACAGAAAAATAATTTTTAAAAGTGATGTTTCAGCACTAAGGTTACAAAATATTACCTTTCCAATCTGAGAACCATGTTTGGTGGATCAACACATTCGACAATACCATACGCAAGGCAGAGATCTTTATCCGTGCTCACAATAACAAGATCTTGGGGTTGAATTTCAAGTTTTTGAAAATCAAAAGGATCAACATCTGGACGCGAAAACAAGGCATAGACACCATCGTATCCACGTTGTCTAGTATCCATGTGAGACTTATACATCATCTTAGAAATACACCGACCAGTCTTTTCTCTGAAAACAAACATCTTACATTAAAGTATGACCTTAGTTAAAATTAAGATTGCTAACCTCTCAGAAGTAGGAATAGTCCAGAGTGATTTCGTGTTGTTCTTTTTCTCAAGAACTTCAGTCTCTGCAGTTATCACAGTAAACCAAGCTTTAAAGAAATCAAGTTCTTCTTTAGATAAATGATTCAGATTTTTTATGAGCGCTTCCTCTGTTTGATTTTTGTATTCTTCGAGTGATTCAACATGAGTTGTGCTAAATTCATAAAAAAAAGTTTATTCCATTGTGCAGAGGCGTGTTAATGTTTATCTTACCGTGTCAACATAGAACAAGTTATCTTGTGCTCACACTTCTCGCAAATTTTTGGAGAAACTGAAGGTTTTGGTAAATTGAGAAAAGAACCATTGAAAATTTTCTGTGAAAGCACGAAACGATTGCGAGCAATTATCAAAGGTTGAAGAAACTTTCGATCCATTTGACACTCAACCAATGTATCAGGCCTAAATCGTAGAATAATTACTTTAATCTTTTATTTAATTCATAGTAGTTTACTTACTTAAGGTAATAAAGCAGTCCTGTGGTTACATTTTGGTAGCGTTCATTCATAAGTAGCAAATAAAGTTGAACTTGAGCAATGTGATCATCTTTTCCTTTTAAATTGGTAGGATCCATGTTGCCTGTTTTGATTTCAAATGGTGCATGCTAAAATAAAAAAATATATTCTCAGCATTGATGTTGAATGCTTTTAAAAAAAGACGAAAAAACTTACTAATTTTTGACCCATTTGATTCTGAGTAATCACAGTCGCATCAAACTTCCCTTTCAATCCAAATGTCGGACTCCAAATACTGTCTTCAACATCTACGACTTTTTCAATTTCTTGAGTCTGGCGTGTTCCAATATTTCCATCGTATCTCTCATACAAAAATGAAAGAGCATAAGAAATTAAACTATTGACAAGTTGTTCTAATTCTTTGTTAGTCATTCCTAGTCCGTACGCTTGTAACATGATACTTGAACTTCTAGCAAGATTCCATGCAATAGTCAACATATGATGCCGTTTTCTTTCATTAACTTTAAGAAGCATACCCTGCAAATAAAAAACACCAAAAAAATTACAAAAAATATTAATTATGTTGCTCTTTGTTATTCACTCACCCTTGCTAGCAGTTCATGACCAATTACTCCCTCGAGTAAGTATCGGTTGTTAAGTGGCAGTCTCATTCTCTCGTTGAACACAGTTTTTCTTGCACAAAAGTAAGATGAAGCAATGGCAGTTGTAGATACAAGAAAATCGGGTTCCAGCACCAAGAAACCGTTGTATCTGTCAATGACAAATTCATTCTTCCAATCCATTTCAACTCCCACAATCCCAACATGGAATCCTTTTCGAACGAGTTGTTGATCAGCCCTGTTAAATAAAAAATAATTTTAAGAACTTTCATTCTAATAAATCAAGAATACAAAAAATCTAACCATAAATCTTTAAGAATCAAAGTAGCATCGGTTAAATCGTGAACAGACTTAATAGGGCATGATAGCGAACGTTCGCCACTTTCAGAAATTAATTGGTTAACTTCATCGTAAATTATATAACGCTTCTGAGCCTTGTATTTGTCCACAATTGTTCCCACATCTAAAAATAAGTTGGATTAAATTTGTTTTCATTCGATTACTCAGAATTATGTCCCTTTGCTTACCCATTTTGATAATCGATACAGCTAAACTAATTAAACGGAATCATATTTTAATAATTTACAACACGTTACGAAAAAAAATTGCAAAAAAGCAACGGAATGACAAATGAATGAATAATTTTGTTTTGTTTTATTATCATGCTGGCGGCAAAAATGCAATTTTCGCGCACAAAATTTTAACCAATCCAATTGGATTCCTAATTTTGAAATCGACGAAAAGTCGATTTTGCATAAAATTACACAAATGGGCAGCATGTTAAATTTGATTAATTAATTTTTTTTTAATTGATGTTCTTCATTTAACTAAATAAAATTAAATATATTTAGGATTAGGAACTTATTTTTAATTTAAGATTATAACATAATATAAATGGAAGGTATTAGATAAAAATTCAAGTAAACATATATCACTTATGTATGAGAGTAAATAAAAATAAAAAATTAATTTTTTTAAAAACTTGTTTCACTTTGTTAATTTAAACACATTTAGGATTAGGAACTTATTTTTAATTTAAGACTATGATATAATCTAATAATATAAATGGAAGGCATTAGATAAAAATTCATGTAAACATTCATCTCTTATGTATGAGAGAGTAAATAAAAATAAATACTCAATACGAGTTTATTTGATATGCCATATGGCCAATCAATCGAAGTTAATCGAAGTCGAAGTAACAAAGTTAATTTGTAGTTGTAATAACAGAGTTAAATAAAAATAAATACTGAATTTTTTAAAAATTTGTTTCATCTTGTTAATTTAAAGAATTGATTAATTTCATTTAAAAGTATAAACCAATTTACGAATTAAAAATAAAATTAAGATATGTTGCCCATATATGCAATGTTAGGTAAGTAGACGTAACGGTAACACATTGAGTGGTCAGCTTTATCGCAAAAAGTAAAAGTGATTGAAAAGAAAAGTGATGATTGGTTTGGTGACAAAAGTTGATTTTTCTTCGGTTCGGTTTTCTCGGTCCGTCGCCTCCATGTCCTTGATTTTTTTAAGTTAAAAAATTAAGTGCCTGATTTTGATTTTTTGTAGCCAAAGATTAACCAAATTCGAGTGAATATGAGTCAATTATCGCCAAATAAAGTCGAGGAAACAGTAGGTAAGTAAATCGAGTTCAATAATTACCGGCAAGAGGCATAATAATTAACTAAAATTAAATCCCCTTCGCCCTTCCATGTGCTCGCAAGAACTTTACTTCTTTAGAGTCCACATTCCAAACTACTGAACACCTCTTAAGTTTGGTTTTAATTTAAGTACATCCAATTCGGATAGACCTACGAGAAACTACTAAAAAAGTCTGTGCTAACGTTTCATGACATTTTTACAGTTTTGGAAGAATCCAAAATGTCAGCTGGTGGTGCTGAAGCCGAGCTCCCCAACATCTCGGAAGAGGAATTCCAGAAGTTGGCCGGAGCTGCTGATAGAAGTATTCAACGAGGTGCTAACACCGATCCAATTACGGGAAAGGTAAGTGCCCTTTACTTTATTTTAAGCGTAAATAATGCAATGCAATATTCTACAATAAATTCAACTTAGATTGGTGGTATTAGTTTTTATTTCCTTGTATGATTTTTGTAAACAAGATTCTTCCTTAGAATAGTTAGTTGTGTTGTTCGTTCATATGCGGAAGGGAAGCTCTGGTTCGTTACACATTGTTTCTTTCCACTGCATTTACTGTACTTTCCATTGTGCTGAGTTTGATAGAAGTTCTCAAAATTGTAATGCAAATGTGTCAACATTGTCCTTAATAGAAGATATAAAGGTCAGTGTCAGTCATCTGTGTAGAAAAGATAGTAAAGTAAGGAAAGTATAGTCAACACAATGGATCGACCCTGAGAATTTTTCCAGATTTCTCTATTCAAGTGTCCTTTCAAGTTGGCTTTCCGCAGTCTGTTTGTTGTCACGCTTTATGTAAGACGACGAATGAAGTAAAGCTACATATTGGAAAGTTCTGATTGTTTTATTGCATTTATGCATTTTTTAAAACTCCAGTCAAAAAAGTGTCAGTCAGTCAGCCGAGAGTTAAACTAACTTCTTTATTGGTGAAATCCTCATGTGCTTTTGTGCTGACATGTGCATCTTCTTAGTGAAGTGACAAGTTTTATTTTAAACTCATTATCTTTTTAACAGGATCTTTATTTTACTTGGTTCATCTCTAAATAATCGTAAGGTATTCTCATCAAATTAATAAGAATTTAGTTTATAAAGGGTGGATTGCATCTTTTTTTTCTTCCGGTTACCTACTTACTTCGTAGTTTTGTGTTTGATTGTGAAAAGAAATTGACAAAAAAAAAGTTAATGAACCAATTAAACCTTTTTAATGAATCACAACACACATCAATATTAAGCATCATTGAATGATGAAAGGATTTTCCTTTAATGTTGATTAGATAAAGAAGATCAAGTTTAGTTAACTTGCATAAAGGACAAAGACCAGGAAGGATTTACTTTTATTTATGATATGTGTGTTAATTTGTATAAGTTAGTAACAGTACCAAAACCAACAACAAAGAATTATTTAATAATCTCATCTACTCCATTTCTATTAGCATAAATTAACTAACTCCCTTATAAAAAATCTTGAATTGGAATTGACTAATTTGTGATAATTAATCATGAAGTCCTTGTCTTAATATGTTTGATTTTCTTCTTACTTGCTTTGTTAGTAATTCAAATCCGAATCTTTGTTTTCATTATTATGATTCATAATCTCATTAACTTTCTTTTGTTTTGTTTTAATAATTATTGAATTGATATTTATTTCTTAAATTGTCTCACTTTCTATCTATAGCTGAAAGCTATAAATAATTAATCTACAAAGTATTGCAATAATAAAAGTTTGTTTTGTTTACAGTAGATTTATATTACTGATAAATAAGATAGACTTTTGACTTGACTGTTGTCGACTCGACTCTTCAGCTCCAAAGGTCAAAATTGACAAATCACGTATCTACTCAATATTCTGAATAGAAGAATAATAATAGGTCGGGGTGAGGGTTTGGTTTTTAAATCAAAATTATTTTGATTTAAATACTCGTAAAGCAAGATATACGCATTTATTAATACATTATTCTGTTACACGTATTTTATGAATACAAAACAAAGGAATATGTACTTCCTTAGCTGTTTCTTTAACGTTTAACTCTGAATTCGAGATGGCAGTCGTAAATATGACATGGGGGGAATGGGACATAAAGTTTTTTAACACTAGATGAGCTAAATCCGAAAACTTTTATTGCAAAAAACATGATAAAATTTCTACTGAATTTTGTGATTTCTAAAACACGATTGAACTATGCCTTTTTCTGAATAGATCAAACTTTCACTCATCGTTTTCTTAGAAATTTCAATCGGAGCATGGCATCACGCAGCCAATTATAATAAATTTAAAGTTCAATTTTTCAAAAGGAATCAAATTCAACATCAGCAATTCCATTTTTAGATTATGATCAGTCATTGTCATATGACAATGACACGATGGTTGGTTGGTTGTTTGGCTGTAAAATTGATCAATATATTTTTTTTTACTGAGAAGTAAAATTTCTCCCATAATACTGGAAGTTCATTCCATTGAAAAGGCAAACAATGAACTGTTTACATTATTCACTGACTCATATCATGATGATACTAAACTACTGTTTGTCGATTACCACAATAAGAATGATACGATATATCATCATTTCTTTTCATATTTAATGAAAAGTTTTCTTAGTTCCTTCATATTTTCCATGCCCTTGTCTTCGCTAAGCTAAAAGATAAGATGACCAAGAAAAGTAAGTACAAAGTAAGTATTTGCTATGAATCTTAAGTCTTGTCAGGTCAATGCATCCAGTTTAAGGTTTGTCCTTGAATGATTCAGTCAGTGCAACGCTTTCTAAGTTTTTTTTTGTACTCTGGAACTTTAAAAATAAAATGGCATTGAGTAATAATAGTTAAATGAGACGGCGGATTCTTTGACCTTTTCTTTCTTGTTTTTGTTACTTTTATTAGCATAAGCTCTTTTTTTTGTATTATTAACATTTGGCAGAACAGGATCATTGGCCGAAAGTTTACCACAAATCAATTCTTAAATCCATGTTTCAATCGAATCAGGAAGACTGCGCATAAATATAAATAATACAAAACATTGTTTACTATTAAATAAATCCATGTAAACAAACTAAATAAAAAACCACAGAGAGACTTTAACTGCGATGCTTGTGTTTGGAATAGAAATTTGTTTAATTTTATGATTTCTCCATCAGATTTCTCATTTCTCATAAAATGCTTCTAAAAGAAAGCATTTTTCCATTAAACTATACTTTTTAAATCTAAGGTTTTTGCTATTTTAAACTTTAACTTTTTACAATGGAGTGTGTGAATCTTCTTTAAATCAATAAAAGTGGTGTTTATTTCAAGTAACCCTTCACCTCTTCATTTCCTTTATGCTGATGTTTCAATATTTCTAATTTTATAATGTCATTATTAGCAATTTGGAATAATAACTTCTACGACTTTTGTACTGCTTGCGTCAATATTTTCCAGTTGGTAACAAAAGAAATGATGATGTTGACGACAAGAAGGGAGCCTCATCATATTTCGCATTTCCAAATTCATATCGTATTATTCTTTTCTTATTAAATTAATGTCGTTGTTTGTTGTCGTCAATCGTCATGATCTGGAAATATAAAGATGTTTCTTAAGAAAAGTTTATGGAAAACGAATCTTAATCTGGATTTTAGTTTCCATTATTTATTCAATGAGTATACTACTTAAACAAGTTTACTGGTTTGAACCAGGTTTTCTCTCTTAAGTTGAAATCTTGAAAAAATTCAAGGTTATATCCATCATACATATCATATCCAATTCCAAAGAAAGATTTTTTTCCCAATAAAGTTGAAGAAAATCAAGGTAATTTGAAGAAGAAATTCTGGAACATGTTCTGTAATTATTTAATTTCAGGAAGCTATTTCTCACCTCGTTTGTCTTCTCCTCATACTACTGGTAAACATTCATAATTTTGAAGTTGCATGCCTTCATTTTTTTTATATTTCATTGAATTAATTTTGGAAATTTGCAAAATTGCAAATGCTAAAAATACAAACAAAAGATATGGTATACTTACTACGAACAATAACTGAACCTTCTTCTTAACTCTAACAATCGCATCGCGATCGCATGCATGCAATCATATTCATTCCTCCTACCGTTGTTTTGTTCTTGCTGTAATCTGTATCTTATGCATGTAATGTTGCATTTTTTGTGAATTGCAACGGATTATTTCGTCAAAGATTTCCGTGGAGGAGGAGTAGGATTGTTGAAGATAAATCTTGATGAAGGATTCTTTTGAATGATTTGAGCAATTTAATATTTAAGTGATTAAGGTAAAAAAGTAGTAAGATTTTTGTTTATGGTCATTTTTGTAGGAGTTGGCGTTTGTTGGTTGGATTAGGGCCAAGCCATGCGGTTGCTGTGTTAAGGATATTTTGATTCTTAAGAAATTTTTTGTTGACTTATGGATGGATGTTGTTGAGTGGGTGACATAATGAGATAAGTAGTGGTGTGATATACGAAGTATAATGGATTTTGTATTTAATTTTCTAACTAACATAACATTACATCTCTCTTGTCTTTAATAAGACTTTCACATTTTACGATGTATGATTGTGACTGTGATAAGAATGGTAGTGAAATGATGAAGGAAAGGTCATTTTAAATAATAGCTAAAGCCTAGAAGTTTAATTTAAGACTTTAGATAGCTATTAGCTATAGAATAGAGTTTCTCTAAATTAATAACAATATTTATGAATTTAAAGGAGTTACTCTCTTCAATTTCTACATTCCTTCCTCAACCATTTTCTTTCAAATTAAAATTGGAAAATTATAACCTTTTCGTCAAAGCAACCGTCTTTATATTTTTTTTATCAAATTATGACTTAACAATTTTTCTTTCCGAATTGGGATTTTAGTTTTTTGTAAAAAGTCGCTTAAAAATTTTAGCGACTGAAGTTAGCATGAAATTGAGTCGTTAATACACATTGTTCGAAATTATTTTTGAAAGAGGAGGAGAATCTTGTCGTTGCTTCTTAAATTTAGTAAGTTTATTAATAATTTTTTTATGTTTAATTTTAACTGTTTTTAAAGTTATGCGAGGGTTTTTAATCCCTCCCATCCTTAATCCTTACCTGCAAGGAAGGGTAAGGAAGGATGGAAAATTTCTTTAAAAAATACATATTTATGTCGTGCTTTTGTAAGATAGTAAAAAAAGTGGAAAAGATGAAGAAAACCATAAGCATGATTTTTATTTTTTAGTATCCACATGTTTTAAAATTGATCTTCGTAGTAGGTGTAGGAGAAGGAAAAAAAAGAAAGATCGTGTGAAGTTTTGAGTGTTTTGGTCTAAGGTCATTCACAGCAGAGATTTTATTGAGGAGATGTTAAATTAGAACTTCTGTTTCTTCTTCTTCTTTTCTATTGATCGTCGTTTTTCTGTTCTGTTTCTTGTCTTTCTTATGTAAGTGAGTAGAATTTGAAAATAGAATTTTAATCATTGGGTTGTTGGTTGGGATCGAGATGGGTGGATTGCATATGGAATCTTCTGAAGTTGTTGTTGTTGAATAGTATGAGATTTAGATTATAAGAATAGAATAAATAGATGAGGATGACTATGTTATGTTGATTATGTTTTGTAAATATACTTTGGAAAAATAATAATAATAACATTGTGTGAGTTAATAGTAGGAGAGGGTTTTAGTTATCCAAATCATGTATTAGGTTAATGAACTTTACAATATTTTGAGTCGTAGTTTTTTTTCATTTGACCTTGGTATTTTCCTCATATGATACATTATATTTTATAACTGGATAGTTTCCAATAAATTATTCTTTTCTTGCTAAATCCTTACAAATAATCTTATTCATGAATTTTGTTAGATTCTGAACTTTCTTAGAAGAAAATTTCATTAAAAGATCCTCATCATTTTTATTTTCTTCGACTTTAATTTGCACTTGACTCTAATTTTTTGGCATGTTATGAGAACTTTGATTCTAAACATAACTTTATGACTGTATACTATGAATGACTCATTCTTGTTTGAAAATTAGAAACAGAGCAAAGGTCATCGTATCCTATTGTTTTTATTCTAATAAAAATTAGGTAAGAGGAGGAGGAGGAGAGGATTTCCTTCGTTTTATTTTTAGGTTTTGATTAATTATTATACAATATTTAATATCTTAAATTATTACTTAACAATAAGCTATTAATTTTTCTTGTATATAAAAATTGATGTTAAAAGAATAATAAATTTTAAAATTAGGCACAAAGGTAAGGATTGATTTGATGTTTTTCCTGTATTCAAGGTGTATAAGAATCTTCTTCTTGATTAATAATAATAATAATGGGAAGTTATTATGATTATGATGAGGATGTGAATGATGAAGAAGCAAGCGTGTGGCATAGTTTATGTTGAGGTAACAGTAAAAATCCTTGAGCTTGTGGGGGTGGTAAGGATTTTAATAATAATTGACAACCAAGTAATAAAGCTTTGTCCTTCCGATTTTTTTTTGCATTTTACCCACTAATATTCCACCGCAGGATTATAATAAAAATTTCTTATGTTTCTATATAAAACGGAGTAAAATGGATTTCAAAGAAAAAAAGTTAACGGGATTATTATTATTCTTACTTTTAACATATCATAACTGAACTATATTAAAGTGACTGGATTTTAGTACTCGTTGGAAATAATATTGTATAGGTGTCTACGTCTAGTGAAAAATTTCTATATTGTTGTAAGTTAAAAATTATTTAGTGGGTAGGTAGGTAATTCCATATTGCGTTTCTTCGTTACAAACACTATTAAAAGGAAATAGGGAATTTCTGTTGTGGTATGGTATGGTATTGTAGTAGTAGTAGTGATAGGTGAATGAACGAAGGAACACCAACAACGTGGTGGAGGTAGTAAACAAAGGAAGTTTAGAAAGGGTGATTTTAACATTAATGCAGCATGTGTATATGTTTATGAAAGTTTTTCATAAAATTATTATTTATAGAATTTTCGGAAGGTTCTTTTTTAAAATTCCAGTAATAATAATAATAGGTGAGAGGAGGACTGACTGAGCCATGGGCCATGGGGGCCATGGCTGTCCATCATTTCATATCGTCTTCGTCATCCTTAACTTTATAAATCCTTTTCGTATTCTTGCCTCAAGCAAAGAGAAACGACATTTTAATAGGTTTCTTCTTTTAAATACTTTGGAAAGGACGCAGTCTTTTTTGTGAAAGCCTATTTGGACCTTTTAGCCCTCATTTTTATTCTTGAAGGATTTATTCATAAGTTGACTGACTGACAACTAACTGGATATATTAGTTTTGTTTTAAAAGTTTTAATATTGGTATTGTGTAAAATAATAATGGAAGATTTAAGAAGAAGATATTTTCCAATTTAACATTATTTCTAAGGAAGAATTTATAATATTTTCTACTTAATTTGTTTTCATCTTAACTTCAATTTCAACTTTGTGGCCATTGCATCTTCAAGAAGAGGGGGAATACCAATAAGGATAATTTTTATCATCTTTGACAAATATTATTATTCTCCAGAACTCATCATCACACCTCTTTAAGAATAAATTCGTGGAGATGAAAATGACGACAGTATCAACAAATTTCGCATCATCAATTTAACTACGTAACACGTAAGTTAGGCGGTTGTTGTTTTTTTTCGTAGTAAAAACCTGGGATCATGCCATGCCATCATCCCTATGCCACATCATGCTTCATGAGTCACACTAGCTGGCTCATATAATATAGCTCTTCTTCCTTTTGTTTTCCTTGAGAGGTCTCCTAATATTATTACTATTACACCATTCATCCAATAGTATTGTATAGTCCATCGTCATCTTTGTTTGGGGCTTTTTTGACTAAGGGGTAACTTGGGGATTTTTATGGGTAATTCAGTCATACTCTAAAGTTGAATACCACTAGTACTCAATCACAAACCCGTTCTTACTGTGTCGAGAACGCTTGAAAGGAGAGGACGTATTTCTAATTTTAAAAATTTTGAGAGCGTTTACGTGAAAAAACTTGTTGAAGTAGCCTGACGCAAGTATTGTTGGATTAAATTCAGTTGTTGTAGTCCAACTCCAAACTTTTAACATACTCGTTCACCTAATTCATCATCACGCTGCTGTGATATACTTAACTTATACATGTGCTTCTTCTAAAGGAATAAAATTTTAAAATAGTGTGACTTCTTCTTACAGATATTTATTGGAAAAGTTCGAACTTTGACCTCTTCTATTTATATTTATCCATCCCTTTGTTTTACTGATGTATCTTCTTTTGTTGTTTTATTTTTAAATCATTTGTTTCAACAGTTGGTGATAAGTGATAATTAAAAACTTAAAGCTAAGCGGAGTCATGTATTCCGCATTTAAGCTTTTTACAGAACGAAAAATTAAATATTTTGAACTATTGAATTCTTGGGCAATATCTTTAATTGATCAAAAACTTTGGAAGTTCTCATCTGAAAATTCTACAGTATAAAAAAAGTGATTGAATTTTAATTTTGAAGGAAATCATTCATTCTTTTTTGAAGTCACGTCTTTCTTTCTCTACTTGAATTCTTATACAGGAAAAGGAAACTAATGTTTGTGTTCCTGTTGGTTGATTGCATATTATTGGAAAATTCCTTTTAAGAAAATATAACAGTAAGTTTAGTAAAGAAAAATTCAATTGTTGTGGTATGGCAGGATAGCGAGAATTGTTGTTGTATTTTATTAAAGTTTTTTTTAATTCATGATTGATTGAGTACCTGTGTTACTTCTATTGCAGTAAATTTTTAAGTTAATTGTTGTTTTATTACGAAACATTTTTTTTAGAAATAATCAAATTTTAACTTTGTATCTTATTAACCTTGTTTAAATTATTGTTTTTTTAATGATTTGCAGGTGGTTAAATGCAAGAAGAAGAGTAACGAAAACGATCCTCTGCAGGAATTGGTTACAGCTTTTGGGTACAGGAATCGAAGTCTTATTGAAATTCAAAATATTCCAGAGTACAATCGACAAATTGAATCAATTGACAATTTTGTCAACAACTTAAGTATTGGAGATATCATCGAACGATTGCAATTGTTTAAATTGTCAACACAACGAAAGAATTGTGCAGTTCTTCGAAGACTCTTGAAATACACATACAATAAAGTTGTTGAATATTCGTATTTGAGAGAATTTAATTTCTCTGCCCATTTCAAATTGAACATGTCTCGAGGATACCGTAATCCATACTATTTTGATTATCTCGTCGTTGTTGATTTTGAGGCTACTTGCGAGCGGAAGAATCCCGACGACTATCAGCATGAAATTATACAATTCCCTGCCGTTCTCATTGACGTCCATCGTCGTAGACTTGTTGACACATTCAACAGCTACGTTAAACCTCGATTGCAGCCACGTCTGTCCGAATTTTGTATGTCACTTACTGGAATTACTCAGGTATTATTTTAAATTTTAAATAAATAAATTTGTGTAATTTAATATTTATTTTTGAAATAGGATATTGTGGATGGAGCTCCAGATTTTATTGACGTCTTGAAAGATTTCAATAATTGGTTGAAAAGTCATGGTTTGGGATCACGTTATACGTTTTCTCTTGTTTCTGATGGATTTTGTGATATGGGGAAGTTCCTCTACATGCAATGCTTGGTAAGTTATTAATTTAATAAATATAAAATTAAACTCTTCTTCTTGTCTTATGTTACAATTATTTTTTAAAAAATTGAATCTTAAATCCTATTTTTATATTTTTTAGCAATCAAAAGTGGAATATCCAATGTTCGCATATCAGTGGGTTGACATTCGTCTTTCGTTCTTTAACTTCTATGGTATAAAATGGGTAAGTTAATTATTTGAAATTATGAATAGAATGAAATAGATCTTAAATAAATGTATTTCTTTTAGTACAAATTGCCAGTTACACTTGAACTGATGGGTGAACGTTTCTGTGGAACTTTACACAATGGATTAGATGATTCTAAGAACATTGGAATTGTCCTCCTTAACATGTTAACAGCTGGTGCTAATCCATTCCAAAATGAGAAAATTGTACTTGATCTTTTTGAGCAATCACAAAACGATCCACCACACAAATATGCTCTCCGTACTGTGAAGTACTTGACTCCAAAGGATTGGATTGGTGTTCGTCCTCTTGGTCCGACACATTCTGCTTCATCATCAGGACCTCCTGGTCCTAATCGTGGTTCTAGAGTTTTTCACAATAGATCACTCGTCAACAAAGAAAATGCAGGTGGAGGTCCTAAGAATACAATTCCCACCATCCCATATCAACTTCAATCATATCCTATTACCAATGAACAACCTCCTCCTCGACGAATTAACATTTTGAAATTGGCTTTGAGAGAATCAACTGTTCGAGCAAATGAAGAAGCATCTCCACCTTCAACTAGTCTTATCTTAAATCACGATAGTGTTCCTTCTCAGAAAAAATAGGAGCTAATCAACTTACCACCGAAAATTTACCTTCTTAGATAAGCTAATCAAAATACTAATTCCTGCGATTTGATAGTTTTACAAATAAGTAAACTACAAGATTAATGAGAGAAAGAATGGATTATACAATGGTATTTTTTATATTTCGAACGTTCAACGATGAATTTTTATGTTCATTTTACACTATCAACACTTTAAAAGTGTGAATTAAGGAAATTTCATGTGAAAAAATTGATTTAATTGGATTTATTGTAGAAAAAAAGCAAAATGCATTATAAGATTTTATTTAGATAAAACACATGAAATTTCCTTGTTAAAATTATAAATACTATACAGTGCTCTCACTAATAAATAAAATTTTAGTTTTTAATTTCAGGATTTAGAAGATAATAAAAATCTTTGTTACGTTGTTTAAACAAATTTAAACTGGTTAATTTATTCCATTTTATTCTTCATTTATGAAAAGATTAGAATTTCTTACTTCTGATTTCTCCTAAGTGTCAGTCTGACATGAGGGTTTACTGTTTAGGAAGTTCTCTTGAACTTTGAATGTACTTGATGTAGTCTTCATTTTGGAAAAAGGAAAGTTCTGTATAACTTCTAATTTTTTGCTCTTGAAGTGTAAGTCCTAAATTGAGCACAAGTGAAGGATCATCTGAAATATTTATCACAGCATTATTTGATTTTGCACCTTGGTTGTGACATTCAATTTTAAGCGTGTCATAATTATGATTTTTAAAAACATTTGGAAGCTTAGAGTCCTTCAAGTCTTTCATTATTAATTCCATTGTTTCTTCAGTTTTCATTCCTGGCACTACCCTTACAACTAAATTCTTCACATTTCGATGCTCAAAGGAACAAACGAAGCGAATGATAATCGGAAATTCTTCACTTTTGTCTTCTTCCATCTTTAGTGAAATTGATTGATCGCGTAAACTGAAAAACAAAACAAAAACATTAACCTTCGCCTCTCTTTTAGTTTTAACACAAATAGTTAGTTACTGGCCAGTGGCCTCAAATGCGATGTTTTTTAAAATAATCATTGCATTGTAGTCGGTCATTCTTAGAAGACGCACCTGATTAGTTAAATTATAAATCAATGTTCCCCAATGAAGATGGTCATTGGTCATTTATCGCTTCTTTGTCAACTGCACGGCTGCTGGCTGGCTGGCAAGGTTGTCCTGTCCAGTGGTGTCACAAATCCAATAAAAGCGATGTCAAGTGACAAATAAATAAATAAAGTTTAACAAAACAATAATAGGGCAGCTGGAGGGAATCCTTCGTATTTAAATTATAAAACCTAAATTTCGGACCTACTAAAAATGAAACAAGTTTTAACAAGTTTCTGATTGGATTTTTGTGATTTCGTGTAAAGGAGTGATTCATGTTATTAGTGAAAAGAAGAATGGTGAAAAAGACCAGTTTGCTTTTATCACTCTCGAGTTATCCGACTCGTCAGTTTTTTCTACTCGTCAGAAAAAAATTTGAATTTGTTTTAGCGCAAAAGCAAAAACTTGAACTTTACTTTTCGTCCTCGGTCCTCGTTTTCAGAATTCATTCATTTATTTGTCAACCTTCCTCCTGCTCAGAATTCATTTCATTTATTTGTCAACATATTTTTATTAAAATTAAATTAATTATTAATCAACATACCGAACCCAAATCTTTCAATT